>JAPYZI010001497.1:0-32588 GCA_030523105.1 Ophioninae sp. A BG-2022a
GCGCGTTGTAGCATCTTTATTGATATAGCTCTGTATATGCTAATAATGAACTTTTTTTTTATATATATATATATATATATATATATATATATATATATATATATATATATATGGGAATGGAAGGAACGGAACTTTGACTTAATTTATCATAGACGTAACAGGAGGAACTACGTCCACCGTGATCTTTCAAACTGCCCTTATAAACCGTTGCATAATTAACATTGCAATTATTGTTATAATACAAGTCATAGTATTTGATCATCGTATAAACATTATTATCATCACAGTAAAAATATGTTTTTTTTTTAATTTGTTTATTCATTTATGTTATTCATTTATTTTATAGTTATTCTTCGTTATAGGTATATTTATTTTATATCTTTCAACTATTAACTTGCGCGGTGCGCGTAATCCACCGAAGTCGCGAACGAGCTCGTTTTAAACAGTGACACGAGCGCCTTAGCATGAGAAAACGTTTTCTAACGGCGTATCGTGGTTCACTTGGCAGAACGTCGACTCGTCGATTATCATGACCTACACACGATCGTATATCTAATTATCGCACTTAAGATATTATCCTCGATTCATGTACACGTATTCAAAATAAGATCAGTTATCGTTCGGTAAAAAATACGTAAACATACCTAATATATTTATTCCACCCGCGCGGAAAGTGGGAGGGGGAGAGAGGGCGTCAAGGAATATGGGAGTTTGAATAATTCCATATTCAAAGGACACACGAGTTTTTTTTCACGATAAATAATATTCATTGGTCTGTTCGACGCGATATCGTAACGATTAATTAGTCATTTTTTCACCGATAGTCCGCGTGTCGATGATTTTACTCGATTTCCGTAACCTTTCGGAATAGTCCCTCAATTTGAAGACGCAACAGCGGGGGGGGGGGGGGGGGGGGGGGAAAAAAAAAGGGGCTCTTTTCTTTTTTTTTTTTGTCGTCCGGCAATGCGTGAAGTGCGAATGGAAGAAAATCAACTCGTGAGAATTCTCCGGATTATAAGTACGATCCTGTGTATCCCCGAGACGTAGCTTCGACAAAAGTGCGACGGATGATGTTTATTCGCGTTTGAAGAACGAGACGACGAACACCGGGTTGCGATAGTGTTCGATGGGTCGCAATTTGAGCGAAGACTCGTTATTTTCTTATCTCGTTCAAATCTAAGGTATGTTACGCATTGCCGACGTGGCCACCGGCGACTCGGTCGACGGGGACAGTTATCTTTGTCATAATCTTGACGATCATGGGTAAACGCATAGATGAATCAGCAAAAATGTGTATCGCTATTGATTTCTGTCGCTTTCAACCGCTCGTGAATTGGTCATAGGCGACCCGGTCGAACTTCATCTAGTCATAATTCCGTACGTGTTTACTCGATCGCTCGAGCCAAAATGAAAATTTCGCACCGATTCACCAAAATTCTCGTCACCGTCAAACGAGTCGCCGAGGACCAATCGATTCTACGTAACAAGCCTTGGAAAGTCAGTCTCTCGTTAAATAGCTGCCTGCCGCTCAGACTGCCCCTAACTATAGAATGAATTAAAAATATATGTACAAAATTGCAATACCGACGCGACGATCTTCCTTTCTTCACTCCCTCGTTAAATACAACGCGCGAAACAGGCCGTTAACTATGCCTCGTTCAAACGTTCGATACGTTTCGGATGGTCACACCGATGTTTGCGTTATACCGTTACCGGAGAGCCACGTACGACCGCTGTTCTTTTGTTCGTTAATCTCGTACTCGGAGTCATCGATTTCGCAAAGATTCGTCGATAAGTCGCTGTTGCTCGTACCACCACCGAGTAAAGAGTTGCGCTCTTCGAGGGTTGTTATAACCGAGCCAATCTCGTCTATGTCGTCACCCTTGTGGCATCTGTTGCGTCGGGTGCTCGGAAAACCGTAAGGCACTACGTCGTCGTCGTCCTCCTCCTCCTCCTCCTCCTCCTCTTCCTCGTCATCGTCGTCGTCGTCTTCGTCGTCCGACTGCAGAGTACTGAGACGACCGTTCAGAGGATTCATCTCGTTCTCCGTGTCGGTGTGTATGTTGTAATGCGGAAGATACGAATTCGGATGTCTGAGATAACTGTTCGAGTCTTTGTACTTGTACTCTCCCTCACCACCGCTGTCCAATGGATTTAGCCTCTGGGTCTCGGGGCAGTGATAGTGCTCGGAAAATTCGGTGCCGCACTCCGAATCCCCGACGTATTCGGATTCTTGATCCTCGTTCAGGGTCTCGATGTCCCGCGTCGGGTCTATTGGACCGTGCACTGCACAGAAAACGTTCGGGTGAACCGAAAAGATTGTCATTAATCGATCGGATAATTCGTTAATCGGTCTAGGGTGGGAGATACGATCCGGGATGAAAGCTGATGGGGTTGAATGGACGATTTTTTGTAAGAGCTGAAGGTATACGGATTCTAAATGGAAGGAATTCTTTGTCATTATTAATCCGAAATATTTTATGAATTTTAGGTTAATCATGAATGGTAGTGATTTTGTTTTCTTGTTTCATCACGAATTTTATCTAAAGTGAAGTAATGCTTCGTCAAATCGTATGCTAAGCTGCTGGAAATCAAAAGTCTTAGAATTTTTTAAACTATTGGGTTCATCCAGAATTTTGCAACTGATAATAAGCAACATTACAATAGATTCCATTATTCGCCATTTTCATTACACTCTTACGAAAACATGGGGTTGAAGTTTGCATCGTTGGAATGCGATGGGTTTTGGTTTTTTTTTATCTCTCTATTTCGTTATTATGTCAAATTACGTATCGCCGATTGTAAATCGCTCAGATAAAATTCTAAAACGTCGAACTTGCGAAAAAGTCATCGCAAAGATGCAAACGTCGAGGTAAAAAAATAAAAGAAGTAAAGCATAAAACATGTGATTTCGAAAGATTGAGTATGACTCAAATGCATTAATGAAGCAACCGATTTTCCAGCGGAGAAAGCTTTTCGATTTAATATCATGCAGGTGATCAGGTGAGAACAAGATTGCGGATTTTCTTTTCGTGCTCTGTAGAAGAAAAAAGAAGGGGATCGTGACATATTTTCTTCTACTAACTGGCTGGTAGCTGATGAGCGTTGGACTCGTTACTCTCATTGCTGTGGAAGCTCGACGAGTCCGGGACCTCGCTGCCAGGTACTTCCGTGATGTTAGGAAGAGGGTTCTGACTCGGTCTGACCCAGTCTGAACAGTCCCAGTGATACCCTAAAACCATTGCAGACAACGAACGTCAATTTGAAAACGATTTACATGCGTTAGATTGTTTGTTTCTTCTTTTCGCTTCACTTGGGAATTAGACATGTCGTTACTTCGATATAAGCCATCAGTCTCACTTTTCCTCAAAAAGCAAATATTTCCATTGCCTCCATGTTTACCGCGATAACGAGTTTTTTTACTCATTTGTAGATTTGTAGAATAATTATCACGTTTTTTTTTTATCATAACCCCCTCTTCCTGAAGTTGAAAATATATTCCTGGATTTTAAATTCAAGTTTCGGTCCAAATTCAATTCGACGAACAAGACTTTTCCTAGGGTAATTAACCGATTCCTAAAAACGATTCTGTATTCCGGATCTCTGTGTACGAAAGACCTGACTCATCAACGTCCAGCCTAAACTGCCAAAGTTAGAAAGGTTGATATTACAACGGCACCATTTGAGGGCATTTTTGGATATTTCCTCAGGAAGGGGTTAAAACAGAGAATGTGTTAGAATTCGTTATTTCTAAAGGTAAATTCATAATAATATGTATTAAGATTTCAGCAATTTCAGAAAGTGAAACCTTAAGGGGTTCAAATCGGGAGTACCCTTGAATATTCGAGTGCCGTCGTTTTTTTTAAAGAATAAAACAGTTAAAATTTTTGCTCAACCTATTCGAGATAAATACAGAATGTCTTCCTTCGGCCTTTGAAAAAAATCATCTCTTAAGGGGTCTAAGAGTGTTTGAGCAATAAATATGCAAAAACATATGAGAATTATTTTATACTTTTTTCAAGTACTAATTTTCGTTTTTTTCTTTTTAATCACGTCGAGTTATTTCAATGTCACATGAAGGTTCGCAACGATATTTTTTGAGTCTTCTTCTTCATTACCCAAAATCTTTTTTTGGAAATTGAGGCAATCAATTTGAAGTAAAAAATATGGAGTAAAAAAGATTTTCGTAATCTTATGAGGAAATAATAATTTCAAATAATCGTAAAGATTCAATTTTCGTTGCCTTCCAACAATGCAAACTCGGTATTCATTTTCCGGGGATTTTGTTCGACCGAGTAGAAACAGCTTCCTCTACAAGATGGCGACAGGAGAAGCAGGTACCTTTTTATTACTCATTCTAAACTACGAGGTGATAAGAGCTATCTTTCATCATCTGCGTTCGAAAAAGCGATATAGAATTTACTCGCTGGGAATGTATACAAGGGATGAAAAAAAAGGCACGTTCGAGAGTAAGCCTTCAGCATAGGCTAAGCGACCCTTGGAAAAATAGAAAGATAGATCGGTAAAAAAAGAGAGAGCGAGACAGGGAGAGAGAGAGAGACGAAGGCTTGTCCATCGACTTACCACCGACGATGCGAGGATCATCCTCGATGGACGATAGGGACGCAACGGAAGTCCCACCTCCGTGAGGAGTCCGCCGGGTAGAATTTAGTAGAAGTCCTCCAGTGGTCAGCTCTGGTACCACTGGACTCGCTCGTTTCAGGTCTGTTAGTACACACACGGACGAGACACAGCCGATTGTTAATTAATTCAATATCACTACTTTTGTGCCCAAGGCCAATCGGCACTTCTATTTATCTATATATGTAGACGTATACAGGGTGCGCCTTAATCATCAGTGATACGTTCTTCAGCTACGTCCGGTATCTCTAAACGAAATTCATTTTTTTTTTCGTGCACCGAAATTTCGGCAAAAAATAATAATTATTGGAATCTTGTTGGATATTATTATAAATCTTCAAATTCTTAGTAAATGAGAGTAAAGCGAATTTTAAAAAAATAAATAAAATGTAGAAGACAAATAATAAAGCTATTGAAAATAGATCTTTTTGGTGTATCTCAATTAAAAAATATATATTAGTGAACTGTATTAATTACTCGAAAACAAGTTAACCGGGTATCTTCAAATCGAAAAAACATGGGAAAATACATAAATTTTATTATGTATTTTCAAAACTAGTACGTATTCTTTATTATTCATATTTTTAATTATTATTATTTATATATTTTTAATAATAATAATTTTTTTTTTATTATTATTTTCATACTATTGTTTTTTATTCCGCGACAATGAAGGGATTCCTTGCACGGTCATACGGACTTGAAGTTGTCATCATCAGAAACCCACAAAATTTTTTATTCGATATCGTATTTTTATTATTCCCAGGTGTTTTATATCGCAAGATAAGCGAGCTCGAAAATTTGTGATTTTTGCAGGAAAATAACATGTTCGTTGGGTTGCAACCTTCAAATTCATCAGAGCCACCGGAAACGCTTGTCAGTAACACCAGTAGTTTACAAGACACCCTGTATACGTATGCACCTACCTACATATAATACGTAATAAATCAATGGTGGATTGAAATGCAGGAGCGTAAGAAAAAAATCGCAGTGAAAGTACCATGGAAAAAAAACACGGAAAAAAGAAGCTATGTAACAGGCGACGAGGCCCGTACGAGACATGCTGCAAGCGAGAAATAAACTCAAACGAAATTATACGAAAAAGCTTGGTTGAGTTCGTGTAATGGTATTTATACATATATATGTATGCGTGCACAAATATGTATATATGTACATATACACGATACATAAATATATATATTTATACACATATATGAATGTACGTATAAATATATGTATGCATATACATACAATACATAAATATATGTATACATATATGAATAAACACATGTACACGTTTTTTCGAGGTTATACCTTCCAACTCTTTTCTCCGTCATTTGGGGGTTCGTTATTTTTTTCGTTCTTCTCCCCGTCCCGGGAGATTGGCCCTCACGCTTGTGAGTTTGTTCATTGTGTTTTTTTTATTGTCGTTTTTTTTTTTGGTTGTTTTCTGTTATCTCCAAACTTACCGTTCTTAATCTTGGCGGTGTCGGTGATAAAGGATGCCAGATGCATTTGTTCCTGCCACATGGGTTTGTGAAGACTATCCGTGTCGCTTCCGGTCGCGTTACCACCAACCGGATTACCGATAGTCAAAGTCCCGGCTGGTACCGGGGTGCTCCGATTAAGATTTCTCAGATAATCGGGCGGAAAATTTTCGAGCTCGTCGCCGGCGCTCCCGTAGCTCCTCAGAGTGTCGAGATTGTTGAGAGCGACGGCCGCGGCGTTTCCATAATTAGCCGGCTCGTTGTTCGAGCTCGGTGTATAGGAAGCGGGTCGGGGAGGACATTGGGGAGGTTCTCTCTGCAATTCAAATCACACGCCACTCTCGTCATAATCGCGAAAGGCAAACAAAACAAAAAAACCGAGTGGGAGATGAGGGGGCGGGGGAGGAAAATCTCGCGGATTTTTGTCGTTACAAGATCATGGGAGGTCGTTGATTTCTTCGGCTCATTCGTTTTCTCAAAATGTCTCTCTTCATCCGACGAGTCCTCGTGCGGTGAAATAAATGTATTGCGACGATACCAAACGCAAAGTAAACAAGATGGAATATACAAATCAAAAAACACGCTATGGAAGAAAACCAAAAACGCTCAAAAGAAGAAAAGAAGAATTATCCAACGGAGAATTAAAAAAAAAAGAACAAAAGCGAGAAAAAACGCACACGAAACAAAAAATCGAGTAAAAACTCATGCCGCAAGTGAGGCAACACTAAAGACAGCGTTTGGGAGCACTTGGTGCAAAACAATGAAGAAATCGTGGATACCTGTATAACTTCGAGATTGCTCAATTTGGAGCTCCTCTTGAACTCATGCTCGTGGGGTCTCGCCGAGTTCAGTACTATCTGCTTTCTCGTCTCGTTGTTGATGTTGTTGGCGCGTGCGCGTGTGCGTTTCAATCGTATCTTCCGATAGCACACGAAGATAATGAAGAATAGATTGGCGACTACGGCGACGCCGATCCACATGAGTTGTTCCCACGTGAAGTTGAACAGATCGGATATAACCGGTGTCGAGTATATCGGATTTGCGCAATTGACACCGGTCATGTTTGGCGGACATGTGCATCGATAGCTGCCGATCTCGTTGACACAAGTCGCGCCATTGGCGCAGGGATTGCTCTCGCACTCGTTGACGTCGAGTTCGCAACGATCGCCGGTGTAGCCATGGCACTTGCATATCGGTCCGCTATTGCCTTCTTCGCAGATGCCACCGTGAGTGCAGGGATTGGTACCGCAGTACCGTCCGAACTGACAGCGTTTCCCTGTTAGCCCAACGCCTACGCAATCGCATGTGAAATCTCCACCGGGAATGATTTTACATCTGCCCCCGTATAGACAAGGAGACGATGCGCAAGGATCGTTATCGATCTCACAGGTTATACCGGAGAATCGATCGTGACACTGGCACTCGTAAGTTTGCTGTTGATGATCGTCGTTGACGTCGCGACAAGTGCCGCCATTTTGACAAGGCTGAGAACCGCAAACACCCGGAGGCACGAGGATCGTGGCGGTGTCGCAGCTAAAGGCAACATTGGCGAAGAGTTTGAGAACGGCGACGCTGCTGGCGCCGCTCATGTGGAGAGGCACTGAAACACGGGCTATTCTCACGTCATCCATGCAACCGTAAAAACCTCGTTGCACATCCTCGAAACCCAAGATCGTCGGGTGTTGCTTGACCTCTGCGCCAAGATAGAGGTCGTCCGTGTGAAGATTCAGTATATCGTTGATGCCCGGGGCCGAGCCGTGAGCCACGTGTTTACCGTCGACCGTCAAACGCGCGCTGTTGCTCTCCCGCTCCAATTGGATCTCGTGCCACTGGCCGTCGCTCACGTAAACGCTGCTCACTCGAACCAAGCCTTCGCCACTGCCCAAATCGAATTTGTATTGCGCAACACCGTTCACGATTTCGAGAACGTTGTAGTCTATCTTGCCAGAGGCGTACATCAGATTTCCCGTTGGCTGAACCGTTCTCACTCGCAACGACAGACTTAGACGATCCTCGATCGTTTCCCGCAGTTTACTCTTGTCGATCCTGTAACGGGCGTAACTCTTGCCGCTGAAGGAAATCGGGTTACGAGGGATGTAGCACGACTCGTCGTGACACTTGGATATATCGATGTCGCAAGTTTGGCCGGCAAAACCTTCCGGACACTGACACGTATAACCCTGGATCGAAGAGTCGGGAACGCAAACCTTGAACTGCGGACAAGGATCCCTCGCGCATTCGTTTACCACGATCTCGCAGTGATTGCCGGCGTAACCCTCCTTGCAAGTACACTCGATTTTCAGAAAATGACGGGGTGACACGAAACTCATAACGTCCGTCGATACTGGCGTTATAGTTGTCTGATCGAGAACTATACGATCGAGACAATCCCCGTACACGCAGTAACCCTTGTTGCACTTGTGACGTACGATCTCCTCGACCACGAGCTTCGTCGATTCCTCGAGTTCCTCGATGTGTTGATTCAGAGCTTCGCGGATACTTTCGGACGTGTAAAAACCGGTGGTTGGTCCCAACGTCGATGAAACGCTTTTCCTCACCGCGAACAAAAGATCGAGGTCGTTGTTGACCACCTGGCGAGTTGCACGTGATTTAATCAAGTTCACAGAATCGTCGCTAGACGCTTGCACGCTTATCACTACGATATCCTTCAGCCGGCAATTCATAGCGTTTCGGACTGTTCGAACAAAACCTTTTCGATGACTAAGAATAAAATCATCCGGAGTAACCTCGCGGAAACGAACGATCACCGAATTCGCCAGCATCGTTTCCGTGATGAGATCAACGTTGACCTTGACGAGAGCGTAGGATGTGAATTTACCGTCGGTGGCGCTGACGTTGACGTGATACTCGCCGACGTCGAGGCGCGGCAGTGCTACGAGTGTACCGTCGTTGACATCTATTTGGAAGAGATCGACGTTTGGATGTGGCGTCGAGGGCACGAGGGCGAATCTAAGCGTATCGTACTGATCGCGATCGCTCGCGTGAACTCGTCCTATCGTACCACCAGGATACTCGTCGAGATACGAATTTACGATTACTTCGAGAGGCGTTATGACCGGGGGATATTGAGACTCCTCGATGACCTTGACGATAACCCAGGCGTCCGAGTAGAGCGGTGAACTCGCGTTATCGAAGACGCGTATGTGAAGGGCGTATCTGTCACGAACACGGCTGTTGAACTTCATCGCGGTACGAAGGGAGCCATCTTGTTCAATCCGGAAAGCGTCGTTCTCGTTTCCGGACCGGAAGTCGAAGGTGTACGGCTCGGCGTTGGGTACGGTGTCAGCGTCGGTCACAATGAACTTGAGAATAGCGTGACCCGGAGGTTTGTCTTCTTGAACGACCGCGGTATAGTTCGACTGCGAGAACAACGGTGGATTATCGTTCGCGTCCAGAATCTCGATGTCGACCGTTACGAAACTCTGGAGCATTGGTTGGCCTCCGTCGCGCGCGTGAATCTCAAGTACGTAACTCGATATCGTTTCACGATCGAGACTCGCTGCCAGAGAGATCGCACCGGTTTTCTCATCGATGAAGAATTGCTTGAGTCTGTCACCCCGCTCAATGTGATAAGTCACAACTCCGTTTTCCTCGCTGTCGAGATCGTTGGCGTAAACGCGAGTTACGCGTTCGCCTATCTTAGCATCTTCACGGATCGCGGTGCGATAAGATACTTCGTTGAAGATCGGAGCATTGTCGTTGCAATCGGTGATGGTTATGTTGACCGAGGCGTGATTGCTGAGTGGCGGTATGCCACCGTCGACTGCTTGTATAGTCAGGAAGTAATCGCGAGCTCTCTCGTAGTCCAACTGCTCGGCGATTTTAATGACCCCGGTTTGCGCGTCGATTTGGAACTTCTTGTGCTCGTTTCCGCCCACTATGGAATAATAAACGTCAGCGTTGACCCCGGTGTCCTTGGAGGTCGCGAGGACGCGAGCAACTTCCGTTCCAATCGCGTCGATCTCCGGGACACGAGCGAAGTAATACTTCGACGTGAATTCCGGGGGATTGTCGTTGATGTCCTGTACGTTGACTATGAGAACCGCGACGCTCGCCAACTGGGGAGATCCCTGATCGATCGCTTGAATCGTCACGTTATACATAGCTTTAGTCTCTCTGTCCAACGGCTTGCCGAGGGTCACTATACCGCTGTCCGCGGCGATCACGAAGTGCCCATCAGCCGAGTCGATGAACTCGTATCGGACTTTCCGATTGATTCCTATGTCGTCGTCCGTTGCGTGAACCTTAGTCACCAACGTGCCAACGTCCACGTCTTCCGGCAACGTCGCGCTGTAAGCGTTCATCGTGAACTTCGGCGCGTTGTCGTTCAAATCCGAAACGTGTATCTCCAGCTGAGAGGAACATTCCCATACGGGTTTGTCGCGATCTTGGACATGAGCGGTCAGCGAGTATTTCGCGTGAGTTTCGCGATCTAATTGGCCAACGGTTTTCAGGACACCGGTATCCTTGTCTAGTGAGAACTTGTCGTTGTTGTCACCGGTGAGATAAAAACGGAGCTTGGCGTTCGGTTCGTCGTCGTAATCGGTCGCCAATACGGTGAGTACGTAAGTGCCAGGATGAGAACCTTCGGAGAGAACTTCGCGGTAACGATAACGAAGACAGTACGGTGGATTGTCGTTGACGTCGAGAATCTCCACGCTGACCTTCGTGTCGAATACGTATTTTCCGTCGGTACCGGCTACGTTCAATTCGTAATGATCCGTCGTTTCGCGGTCCAGAGATTTCGCCACGTAAACTTCCCCGGTTGAACGAACTTGAAACTGAGACCTGGTGTCACCCGAGGTTATGTAGAATTCAACCGGCGTATTGAGATCGGCGTCGAGATCAACGGTTTCCAACTTCACAACAACTGTGCCCGGTAAAGCGTCCTCATTCACGCTGGCCACGTAATGATCCTCCACGAACGCTGGTGCGTTGTCGTTATAATCCTTCAGTTTGACGTGAACCGCCGTTCTCGCGAAGTGCTTCGGAGTCCCGTTGTCAGTCGCGACAATCTGGAACTTGTAATCGGATTGTTTCTCCTTGTCGAGTTGAACGAGAGTCGACAACCACCCGGTGTAAGCGTCCACGGTGAAAACGTTCGCGAGATCGCCAATGTCCGCGCCGAAGGAGTAACGAACTTCACCGTTGCTACCAAGATCCTCGTCGTGAGCCGTAACCTTCAGAATCGTCGTGCCCTCCTCCACGTTTTCCGCCACGCTTATCACGTAAGGATTACTCTCGAATTTTGGTGAATGATCATTCTCGTCCAACACCTGCAACGATATCTCCGCCAACGCTGTCAACGCCGGACTCGAATCCGTCTCCGCGAGGACCGCTATCAAATGGCTGTCTTTAACCTCGCGATCCAGAGGTCGCGCCAAGGTTATGTGACCGCTCGAGTCGATCGAAAACATCGGCGCTTCATCCTCGGTTGATACCAGTCGATACTTCACCGTCGTGTTCGTCACTGTCTTCACCTTTGTTACTGGATTCCCCACTGGCGATGCTTCCGGCATGAAAAACTTAACCTCCTTGCGCTCGAAGAGCGGCGGTACCTCCTGGGGCGACATTATGTATACGCTTATCGGCACGTCGGCTCGATGCGGCTTCAAACCTCGATCGGTCGCCCGTATGAAGAATTCGAAGAGTTGATTTTCTGAAAAATATCGCGAGATCGGTTTTGAGTGCGACATTCATTTGTTCAATACAGTTACGATGTTTTGAGATTTTTGCATCGTTGGAACACAACGAATGCTTTTTTTTTAAGGTTTGTCAAAAATCTTCTATTTTCGTTACAAAAATGATAACATTATCTATCTATGTATTCCGGTACTGTAAGTAGTTGGAAGTCAAAATGTTTTGCCATGTGATACGTGATAGAGGTTCTACGTCACCTCAAGAGCATGAAGAAGATCGACATAACTTCACATATGTTTGAATACTTTATTCATTGATAATTAAATTTTTTATGAAAAATCGAGTACCAAGCTCTGCAGAATTGATGGATACAGAACCTGACGATTATATTTTACATGAAAAATGATTAATCTACAAGAAATGTTGTTTCTCGTAGCAACGAGTTGTCTCATAAAAATGAGTTTTCTGTCTTATACTCATACATCACGTAGTGGAACTGAAAAATGTTTCATTGATGATAAATAATACCGTCTAAGGAGTAATTTATCCAAACCGGAAGTGTAAACTGAAGTGTGAAATAAGAGAACCAGAAATTCGGTAATTCTTACCCCAAGGCGCGGCACTTTTCGTCAAGAAGAGAGCACCGGTATTCGGATTTATACCGAAGAGATTATTCGTCTCGGAATTCGGTAATTCGAATATGGAATACTCGATTTTGGCGGCTTCATCCTCGTCGTCATCGTGTGCTTTGATTTTAACGAAGGGGGCGTTTATCGTTAAATTGCTGTGAATGGAGGCCTTGTACTCGCGAACAAGGAATACGGGAGGGTTGTCATTTTCGTCGCCAACTTTGACGCGTACTATGACGAATCCTGATCTTCCGCCAGTGTCAGTCGCCATTACCGGGATTTCGTAGAGTTTCCGAGCTTCGCGATCGAGCTTTTTCTTCGTAACGATTTCACCGGTGATCCGATTGATGTCAAAGGTTTCGCGCATCAAGCTTGATGGTATGGAGTAATATATCGTGCCGTATTCGCCAAAATCCTCGTCGCTTGCCAAAACACTCGCGACCAATCGACCTGGCAATTGATTCTCCATCACCGTAACTTCCACCAGAGGATTTGGGAATTTTGGATTGTGCCGATTCGCTGGCAATATCTCGATTTTAACCCTCGTGAATGTCGTATATACACCATCCGTAACGGACACGTTCAACATTCGAAGCTTTTGCTCGCCAAAGTTTTGCATGTTTATCAACGATATTATACCGGTTGACTGGTCGATGTTGTAAGTTTGCTGATCGTTTCCACCGACGATCGTGTAAGTCAACTTGTCATCTACGTAGTCAGGATCGCTCGCCGAAACGACCGTCACGAATTGACCGCGTTCAGCGTGCTCCGACAAAAAGCACGTGTACGAAGGCTGCTCGAATTTTGGTGGATTGTCGTTCATGTCCACCACGCTGACCCACACGTGGGCAGTACTCGACAAACTCGGTACACCACGATCCATCGCCAATACCGTAAAATGATGAGAATCGTGGCTCTCGTGGTCGAGGGAACGCTTCAGAAAAATTATACCCTCCTCCGGATCTATGTGAAACAACTCGTGGCTGTTCTGCGTATCGTTCTGAATCGCGTAACGCACCTGCTGGTTTATTCCTGCGCAAAAACGGAAAGTCAATTTCCAACGGTTTCCCTTTCCGTTGATCGTCGGGTTTTACTCGATTAATGAAAAACGTTTTGCGACCGGTTTGACGAGTACGATTAATAAGTTCGCAACGTTGGTATGCAATGATAATTATGGTTTTTTAATTTTTTTATTTTTCACTAAAATATTTACTACAAGTTCTCATTAATTCTTCGAATTGGGAACAAAACTACTCTCTCTCAAATGCAATCCGACTTTTTCCGAATTTCTCGTTTTTGAAAATATTTTTTACAGAAGAACTTGTTTTTTAGTTTCGTAAATAAATCCTCATTTTTTAAAATACTTTTTTTAACATATCATTTTTTTGTCAACGCGTTTTTGGGTCAACTGGCTTTTCCTGCACGTAGAATTTTTATAAAATGATCTCCCTACTTGTTCGCGTTTGAATTTACTCTGTAGCCATTACCGGGTTAAAACTTAGCCATACACGCTTTCATCCAATAGAAAATAATTTTTCATCATGATTTTGAACGTAAAAAAACGTTTTTTCTCAAGATGTAAAAAAATGAAGGAAGTAGAAATAGAATGAACTTACCGGTATCGTTATCCCTAGAGCCAACTTTGAGAATCGAGGTCCCGAAGGAAGCAGCTTCCGAGATCGAGACGTTGTACGAATCTTGCGTAAACTCGGGCGGGCAATCGTTAACATCAAGAACGAGAATGCTGACGAGGACTTCGGCGTAAACACCTGACACGCTGTCCGTAGCTCTCACCGTCAATTCGTACTGCTTCTTTTTCTCATAATCCAGTTCATCCACCACATAGATTACACCTAATTTATTGAAGAGAATGTTGTAGACCCAAAGCGCTATCCAGCTGTGGCAACGACCAATCCGATTTTTCTCGATATTACTTTCATTCATTTTTCGTTATAAATTTATTTATTATTATTATTTTATTCTCTTTTTCATTTCCCAATCACTTCATTGCGTTGGGATATTCGCGTTAAATATTTCCTGCGTCGTTTGGGTTTCGAATCGGATTGGTCGATACCGAAAGACACTATCGAATGCAGTCGTGTGATAAAAATGTACGTGTCTATACAAAAACTCCGCGAAATTCGCAAATGAGTGGTCGTGATCGATGCCTCTATATGAATGCCCGAAATTTCAGTTCGATGGAGTGGAGGAAGGCAAACGGATGTGCATGCGGTGAAAAGAGAGAAAAGTTTGGAAAATTCGCTGTGAATTTTTTTTTCTTGAAATGGAAGTCATCGAGTTTTGAAAAAAGAAAACTTTCGATTTAACGTGACATAAAAACGAACGCTATGGCCGAGTAACGATGTTTGCTCGATGGCTTCGCTCGGAGAAAGTCGCGCGGAAATGAAGAGAATAAATTGAGTGCCCCGAAAGATTGAAATTGTTTATACAGAAATCTCGAAATGTTAACAGCGCGTGGAATACAAGGATTGGTAATTTATTTGTACGACGGTCAGTAATGATCGTTTCGAATCTTCGATTTTTTTTCGCGATGAAAATATTATAAAAACGTAGAAATACCATGCGACAATCTCAATGATCAATCCAGAGCAATAATGTGCAAAAAATTGAGTGAGAACGATTTCGAAAAAAAAATTTCGTGTAATAAAAAGAAATATTTAAAAAAATGTTATGATAAAACACATACATTTCTAAAAATAATCTTGAACGATAAAAACTGGTTTCTAATAAAAATCTTCAATGAGCAACGAGATCGATTTCTAGGATTTCATTCGATATTTACATTCTACACTTAAAACCCCCCGTTAATTTGTCTTCGACAAATAACACAGATTTGCAACGGTGAAAAAGTCTAAAATCGAATATCCGTTTGTCGTACATTTCGAGGCACTAAATAACGAAAAATATTATTTGATAAATCTATCAGTTACGTATCCCTAAAATTCATAATTAATTAACTGCAATCAATCAAATTGGTTTTAAGCGCTAATTTTATGAATTGAAATTAATCCAACAGCAGAATTAATCGAAATACACATTCTGGCTTATTCATTAATTATTTTATTCGAGGGTAGTTGGCCACAAAAATTTATTAAATGTGATACATATCATGATAAATATGAATCAATACTTGATACACGAACGTGATAAATTTATTTGAAAAGCATCCCAAATATACGGGCAAAGTACTATTAAAATTAAAATAGTTCAATCAGTTAATTAGTTTAATTAAAATTTTGTAATTAACCAATTTTCGTAAGTTAATTAAATAATTATGAAAATGTAATATTTTTATAATTCCTATCTATAGAACCTTGCGTGATAAAAAAGAACATTTGCGAACTCAACGCCTCAAAATTACCGAACACAGATTTGCTGTACCAGCAAACAATTTTGAACAGTGAATTTACCAGACTTTTTTAATGCACGAATATAACTCTCGTCTAAAAAAAAACGAATAATATTACCTCGCCAATAAATAAGACAGAATTGAACCTGTCCAACAAGTTGAATGAAACTCCGAGAAAAAGTTACGTCCTTTAATTGATATTTGTGTTGTTGTTCTTATTATTGCACTTCAACATCGCGTTCCGATAATCCTTGACGCGAATCGAATTCCCCATGGAATCGAACTTTTCACAACGATTGCAATTTCTATTATTGACGGAGGGTCGCTCGAGTCGCGTTTTACGAGATTACGAAATGGGAAAATTGTGGAAACTCGTGACGAATAGTATTTCATGTAACGGTAACGACGTGGCTTTCCCATATGCGATTTAGTGTTAGGATTGATAATTTTTTTCCAAACAGTAATTTTGTCCGTTAGCTTGAGAGAGAGAGCGAGAGAGAGAGAGTTAACTCTACGTGAGTAAGGATAACATGCGGAACGTGCTTGCGCGAATGAAATTGCTTTTCCCGAAATAAAAAAAAAACTTTTTAAATACAATGCACATACATATACGTCAGACGAAAAAATGAAAATTAAATCCGCGAAGCATATGTACACTACGCTTAGTTCAACAATGGCAAATGTGCGCAATAAAATCGTGGATACGGGTTGGTATTTTTTTGCTTTTTTTTTATAAAATAAAAAAGAGATGCGTAAATGATTTGGTCAAACCAATCGACTATGGAAGCACGAACGAGCTTCGAATTGATATTCGTCGCAGCGAAAAAATAAAAATAAAATAAACGCAATTAAAACGTACAGCGCAAATATCAGTAACCCGACAAATTGAAAGTTCGTTCGTGCTTCGATTTTTTTTTTTTTAATTCGCCCCCTCTTCGTTTGTGCGTTCGAAGTCGTGCATACACAGCAATGCGAAAACTATATATAGCCATGGATGTAACAAAACAGCGACACAGCAGGCCGATATGTCTAGATTATTTTTTTTAAAAAGTTTTTCTTCGCTTGAACTGTTTGTTTGTTTGTTTTTATACTCACAAGGACCATTGTTATTGTCGGGGGCTGCGAAACAGGGAGATACAAGAAAACTTTAATTTCTAATCTCTCAAAACAAGCATTATCGGAGGATCGTGGTGGGGACAAATTTTACTTGGTGTCAGGGACGAGTTTCGCAGTTCGCTTTTATTTATTTACGTTTTTTTTGTCGGATTATAATTTTTTTTTAAGTCCGGAGGAAAAGTAATTTCGAAATGTTCGGACGATTAGCAATTTCGAGGGTGCAACGCGCAGTCAACCAGGGCCCAGCTGCAGGATATAAATTCAGGGTGTTGGAGAGGGGAGGGGGGGGGTGGAAGAGGAAAGAAAAAACGATGTACGTGAGCGGTATTCCACTTTAAGACAATCCTGATTCGAGAAGAATGATTCTTTTCGTGCCTGCCTTCGTTTACATTTTTTTTTACAGATTCGTGCATATCGTTCAATGAAAAATTATTTTTTGTTTCACATTTGTTAATATTCAGCGTATTAAAATATGGCTATGTTGATATATATTTTTCAATTTTTCGTATCATAAATATTTCAGCCGTATTGCAAACATGAAAATGAATAAAAAGTATTTTATGTTAGAAAAAACGATTACGTGGGTTGAAACGAACCTTCAGAGTGAAATTAACCCCGCAGAGGCAAGGGTTGATTTTGAAGATTTATTTGTGAGAACTTCATTAATTTCAGTGAAACAGCCATGAAAATCCTTTCATTTGTAATAATGACGATGTCAGTAGATTTTTAAAAAGAAAATAAACATTAAGGGATGAACCATTTCTTTGTTCTCGCATCCCAAATTCACCCCCCTTGAATTCCATCATCAAAGAAGAAGGGATGAAATTTAAGACGGATAAATACGAATTTTTTTTATTTTTGCAAAACCGTAAACATGAGCTGGTAAACCAACCCTTAATCGAAGTTCTTTACCGCAGTTCGTTCTTTTAATATTTTAAACGTGAACACTGATTGCAAATATTCCTACGAATTTGTACGAATATTCCCACAAATATGGATGTGTTCAACAGAATTTATATTGAAAGGACAAAAAAAATGAACTGCGATAAGGACGATAAGCAAGGGTTCATGTATCCTCCAAGTTTACTATTCAGCGAAGCGGCAAAAGTACAGCAATTTGTATTCAATGCCATCGAAAAATTGTGAGAAAATAACACCCTTAAGCTTGCAATAAAAAAACACATGCGAAAATACCTAAACTCTAAATTTATTATTTTTTCAAAGCGTTAGTCGGACGTATATTTCAAGTGCCGAAAATTTGTCTTTCCTTTTCGCGTTTTGGATACCCGAAAAAAAATTAAGGGTTGGTTCAGCCCTTACTGATTTTTTTTTCAATTGGCAGATTTTCATTGAACAGATCTTCAGTTATGTTTCGTTGATATTAATGGAGGGCTCGAAAATGAAACTTTAGAATCAGGTATTGACACGTTACTGGTTCCTACCACTCAAAATCGTTTATCCATCGATGAAAAAAAAAAACAAATACGTATCGAATTGTTTATCTCTCTAGCACGTACATGTATTTCAATAAAATCGGAGGCGGCCACCGAAGTAATGTTTTTAGCGAATCCCATTATTGGCAATGGAGAAATAACATTGTTTACACTCGTGATCGGGATTCGTACAAAAAAAGCTCGAAAATCAAATCACCATATCGTAAAACTCGACATTTATTCATGCAAATTGTCTTCAGTGATGAATCTACGCTTTGAAGCGAATCGAATTTTCAAGAGTGTCGATTTCCGCTTTTGATCCGTAAATTCGATTCTATTCACGTATTTTACGAACGTTCGCAAACGTGACGTCACATCAACAGAAAAAAAGAAATAAAAGGAAGGTGAACTGATCGCAAGCTGTATAACAAAGCAAATGAGTTTTTCAATTGCAGTTACACTGTCGTGTCCTCGCGGTGTATCGCTTCGTATGTACATCGGTCATTATCAAGGAAAAGTTATAAAATGATTCATCACCAGAAAAAAAACAGTGATTAAATGTACGCCTCTTTTTTACAGCAAGCTTTACTGATTGACTTCAGGATTATGATAAACAATAAACGTGTACAGGAATCGACCGTCGCTTTAAGGTCTTACATGATTATGAATGCTCGAAAAAAAACATTTTTTTTTTCGATTTATTACAAGACGAAATAAGCAATCAAGAAGAGTTAGGACAGTTTATTTTAATGTTCTGTACATTCCCGAATCAATCTTGCGTTTTACCTAGAAAAAAAAATAAATGGCGACTCAATGAGCTGTAGAAAAAGAACCTCTGAAAACGCCTTTTTAGGTCTTTAGAGTCTATGGAAATGCACTTATAATTACTTTTCCATTAATATAAAAAATAAATAGATACAATCTATGTGCGAGAAACGGATTCAAGAAATGTTGTTCTTCTTCTACCGGCAATTTGGCGATTGGGCCACCATTTGTATTTCTTTGCGAAGCAAAAAGACCATTCGAATATCAAGAAATTAAAAAGAAAGCCTCCAATTTCCATCTTGATTGCTTCATTAGTATTTGCAAAAATGAATATCAAATAAAGCCTTTTTTGATAATGTTGTAGTTTCTATTTTTGGGAGGCAAGGAATTTGTATTTCTCATTTGTTTATTGTTATTAAAGAAAAGGTTTTTGTCCTTCTTTCTCAAATTTTCTTTCGCAGAGTCGAGCTACGAAAAACCACGCGAATATTTATTTGAATTTTAACTCAGCTAATTACGACAATTCTGTTACATATGATTTAGGATAATAATGAAAATAAAGACGTAAAAAAAATTCGTCGCGTTCAAACCATACAAACTCCAAGTCTATTTTTTTCGACCATCCGAATACACGTAAGTCCTTAAATTGCCATTTTAATTATTTTAATACTTTAACCGATTAATCAATGTTCCATTATATCCTGTACACGGAAAAAGATAACGTTAATAAGAAGTTATGAGAACTTGTGGTTTCTTTAGTATCTCATTTTGTGTCATGTGATGGCGTAACCAATCGATCAACAATATTAAAATATATTGTGATGAATTCATGTTTTCCATGTGAAAAAGAGGGGTCAAGAGATTGGCGATTAATAATTTTTCCGCTTTTTTTCTGCGAGATGGAGAGACAAAAGGATATGGAAGATCGGTAAGGAAAATAATAAATCGGCAAGGAAAATAAAAATCGGCAAGGAAAATGACAAATCGATAAAGGAAATAATAAATAATAATAAAAATAATATCCATTTTCCTTACCGTTTCATTATTTTCCTCCCCAATTTATTAATCGAAAATTTATTGTTTTTTATATTATTATCTATTACTATTTATCATTATTTATTTTTCCCTGCTTTATTTATTTTTATTTCTTATTTCTCTTACCGACTTATTAATCGAAAAAATCGGGCAAATCGGGAAAAATAACGGGGTTAATAGGAGAATTAGAAAAACCGACGGAATTGAAACATCGCAACTCCAACATGTTTTTTTACGCCGAACGCGTTTTTTTCAATATTATTGAGCACTGAACGAACGTCAACCTATTTACTATTTTAGCGGAAAAATCAGTACGGATAAAAATTCACGGATCGCTTTTGAAAGATCGGGCCGCGTCGGTTTTGCATTTTTTTCACGATCGTAAATGTAAATAATAAAAATCTTATCTCTGGTTGATAAATTTTACTTGGAAGTTTGAGATATGTAAAAAAAAAGATGTTGCCCTTACCGGTGTTGAAGTCGAGGGCAAACTCCTCGAAGTCGTTGCCCTTGGTGATGCTGTAGATGAGTTTGCGACCGAGCGGCGATTGAGCTTGGATCGAGAGTCCGAGGGGTGAATGCACCTCCATACTCTCGAGAACACTATCGGTGTAAAATTGTTTGTCGAACACTGGCATCGAACGGTCGATCACTTTTACATTGACGGGTACTTCGATCGAACAGGGTGTCTGACCTGCAAATTTTCGAAACTAGTTTTGCTAATCGATTTCGCGTTGGCACGAAAAGAAATTATCATTGCAAAAAAAGTGAAATGGGGGTGGACGTAACGCTTTTGATAAATTTCGAAGCAAGAAAAAGTCTGCAATATAAATGAAAATAAATAAAATTCGTAATTGAAAAAAAGGTACTGTGGAGTCGTAATAACATTGCATTAATTCCCGATCGAATTGCAGATGTTTTACGTTCACCGAAGTCACTAAAAACAATCAACAATTACTGATTTTCAAATGAACTAAAAGTTGTTTTTAAAAATAATTTAAAAACTGTACAATGGCTGGATATTAATGATTTAAAACAAATGTTAAGTTAAAAAAATTCTTCGAAATAATTGATCGATCCTGGTGACCGAGTAATACTACAGGGTATCAGCAAAATTGAAAATAAAATTTGGAAATTATTGATACCCATTTGAAATTTTCTAAATAAAGTATTACTAATAAATGTCACATTGCTTGACGAAAGGCGTAATACAAATATATATATTTCGAGTGAACAACGACGATTTTGTAAAATTGTGACGGAAGAAGAATTATTCGATGTAATTGATCGGTCCTGGCGGCACAATGAAATACTGGAGAGTATCAGTAAAATTGGGTATAAAATATGGAAATTATTAATTGGGAATAAAATATGGAAATTATTAATTGGGCATAAAATATGGAAATTATTAATTGCCGACTCACCGCCGTCGTATGCTGCGATCGTCAATTGATATTCGCGATTGTGTCCCTCGAGATTTTGCTTCAGCGATATTTCGCCTGTTTTTCTGCAGACCTTGAATAATTCGCCGTGGCCTTTTTTCAACTCGTACCTCACCTCTCCGTTGTCGCCGCTGTCCATATCGATGGCGTGGACCTGATTTTTTTTTGTTATCGGGAACAAAGAGATTAGTGAAGTTTTTGTCACGCCACGAGCTCGGAAAGAGGAGAAAAAAACACGAGATAGACTTTGGCTGAGGGCTTAAAGGAAGATTCTTTCGCTACTACCGCTGTTATCGAGGATGAGGATTTTCCAGGATTTTTCACACTTTTCAAACCACTAATCTTTCAGAGATACTCCCTACTTTACAATAGGTTTGTGCAGAGTAAACGTTATAATATTATTGGTTTCGATTGGTATTGCAAATTTTTTGTAGTTCCAATATTTTAACGAATTACTGGATGGATATAAAAAAATTGTGAAAATGTTTTGCAAGTTTGCGAAATGTATTTACAGAATAACAATATTTGAGGATTGTAAAAAAAAATGACTTTTTAAATTACGCGTTTTTTTTCATTACGCCGGTACACATGTCCCCAACGTATGTTTAAATTATCAGGCATTTTGCATATTTGGTTTGTTTTTTATGGGTATAAAGGTTAGACGTGTTTCGGTGTGGTTGGCGATTTGTTTTCTATCGAAAATGATAATGCACCGGTTCACGCATTGTCGTTTGTTCGTGATTGTTTAAGCCAAAAACACCATCGTAATTATGCCGCATTCGCATTCATCGGACTTGACCTCCTTCGACATTTTTTCTATTCTCAAAACTGAAAGGAGGCATGAAAGAATGGAGATTTGCCACAATTGTGGAGATAAAGACCGAATCTTTGAGGATTGAAAAAAGCGAGTGATTACTTTGAGAGGAGGAAATAAATATTGATGAATAAATGAATATTTTTCGAGAAAACTAAAAAGTCACCGTTTTGGACATACGACGTATAAATTAATTTTGTAATTATTCAGTAAATAAATGTTTTTTTTTTTTCGTGGGGGAAAAAAGAATGAAAAAAAACGTTTCGAAAAAAAAAAAATAGCAAAGAAGTTTTTTAACCTTTGAAATGACGTCGCCTTTCTGAGCTTCGATCGAGACGACCGCGTAATACGGAAGATTGACGAACATCGGGCAATTGTCGTTGATGTCAAGTATGGTGACGTTGACGATAACGTGAGCGACGCGGGGTTTTTCTCTCTCGTTCATTTGACTCTTGGCCTCAACGATGAGCTCGTAATTGTCGAAGAGTTCGCGATCGAAGCGTTTCCCGGTGGTTCTTACCGCGCCCGACGTAGGGCCGATGACGAACATATCCGTTGGATTGAGGATGCGAAAAACGATGTGTTCGTTGAGGGCGCTCCCGAGAACATTAACAACGGCAACAGTGGTGACCCTCGTGGAGTTTTCCACGATCATGCCCGTATAAACGTTCTCCTGAAAAACGAGGCCCGAATTTTCCGATTTCTCGACGTTGACGTTGATCTGGGCGACGCTTGAGTATTTCCCGTCGGAAACGCGAACGTGAAGCAAATAGTGACCCCTCAATTCGTCGGGATCGAGAACGGTGACGAAACCAGTTTGAGCATCGATCTCGAAAGCGCCATCTTTGTTACCGTCAATGATGTCGTATCGCAACGGAGTGCCTTCGGTGCTGTCCGGATCAACGGCGGTCACCCGTATGACGGCTACGTTTTTGTACGTCGGTAGGAGTAGCGTCGTGTTGTAATCCGTTTGTAAAAACTTGGGGGGACAGTCATTGACGTCGGTTACCGTGATAACGACTTTAGCGGTGGTTTCCGACGACAATTTTGGTTTTCCAAGATCGGATACTTTTACGTGAAATACGAAAGTCGGAATGGTCTCGTGATCGAGTATCATTACGGTCCTGATCGCACCCGTGCTGGAATCAATGTGGAAGTATTTCCTTGGCAGGTCTTCGACTATGTCGTAATTCAAAAGTGCGTTCAATTCGGAATCGGCGTCTTCGGCTTTGATGACGAGGGGTTTGCTCGAATTCGTCAGTACGAAAGAGCCGATCTTAACGCCTTCGCTAATTTCTCCACTGTAGAGGGCCTGAAGGAATCTCGGCGCGTTGTCGTTGCGATCAAGCACGTGAACGATTACGTTGCAGAGAGCCGTTGTCCCGGCCATGTTCGTTGCCGATACGGTCAGATTGTAAAACTTCAATTTTTCGTAGTCAAGTGGATTCTTGGTTACGATAACGCCGGTGCTCGGATTTATGAAGAACGCGTCTCCCCGATTGCCGCGAACGAGCTCGAATTGGAGGGACGAAGTGCTGCGTGCTTCGACGTGTTTGACGTAAGCACCGATTTGTTGATTCTCGTAAATTTCAGCGGCCATTTCGCGTTCGATGAACCGAGGCGGGGCGTTGTCGGCCATCGTTACCATCACGTGAACAGGCACGGTACTTGATAGCGGTGGTGTACCATGATCGGTGGCTTTCACGAGCAAGATGTATTCAGAAGTGGAGCCTAGATCGAGTTCCCGTGCGACTCTGATGTACCCGAGGTCTTTGTCGATCGTGAAAACGTTGCCGACGTTTCCTGACGTTATCGTGTACGTTATCCTCGCGTTGTCACCGCGATCACGATCGATCGCGAAAACTTGGACGATCGCGGTGCCGATCGGTGATGTTTCGTAAACTTTGCCCTGTATTATTTCGCTTATGAATTCCGGGGTATGATCGTTGTGATCGTGAACGGTCACGATGACCCGGGCGTAATTACGCTTCGCCGGCGTTCCTTGGTCACGCACCATCACCGTCAACACGTGTTCCTCGATCGCCTCACGATCCAAATAATCGTTAAGCGTTATCGTACCAGTCACCGAATCCACGTGGAATATCCTGAGGGTTTCCTTCGACTGTGCCGTGTGTAAGCTGTAGAATACTTTCTTGTCCTCGTCCTCGTCGGTAGCGTGAAGCTGCAACACCGTCTCTCCCTTCTCCACGTTCTCCGAGATTTCTACCCGATACGAAGATTCCGTGAACTCCGGCCTGTGATCGTTTATGTCGATCACATTGACGAACAACTGCGCACGCGCCACGTGGCCACCGTCGCTCACCGTGATCGTCAAGTTGTAAAAGTTTTGCGTTTCCCAATCGAGCTTCTTCGCTAACAGGACGTTCCCGTTGTCGCGCCCGATGAAGAACTCGTCCCGCTTGTCACCATCTGCGTCACGATCGGCATCGGGAACGATATCACGATTTAGATCGGTGGAAAGTTTACGAGGGTTTCAGGTTCCCAATGGATAGACCCCAGTGCTTCGTGAAATTGATAGGTCTTATCGGCACTCGTTTGTAACGAAGCACCGGGTAGATAATGATAAGGAATCGAAGTTACCATTTTGTAGGGAAACGATCAAGCTGATCATTATTGATCTACGAACTGGCAACTTTGCTCAATGGCAAGTTGTCAAAGTTACCATGTCCTAGGGAATCGATGGAGCTGCACCTTCATCGTTTCCGTATAAAGTACCAACTTCGTTTATCAGGATTCTGGTACTGTTGGATCGTTTCTTCACCAATTCATTACGATTAAATCGAATAAATATAAAACAGCGGAGGTGCGAACACTTACCTACGATGTCGTACCAAAGTGTGTCACCGTCCTTGTCGGTCGCTTGTACAAGGGCAACCAGAAAGCCAATTTCGTCGCTTTCGGTGACTTCGGCAGTCTGATTGTTTATACGGAATATCGGTGGATTCTCAGACTCCTTTGGTGTTTCAACAACCTGAACGGAAACTCGCGTTTGATGACTCCTCTGTGGTTCTCCATTATCGGCTGCTTTGATCTGCGGCAGACAATGGCGACGCGTCAACACAATGGAATTGGACGAACGTCTATTTTCGCATACATAGACGCACGCACGTGTACGGACACTCGTGTTAAGTGGGTCTACGTGTATTAATTGCCGATATTTTCATTGGGAAGATCAAAGGAACGATATTCCGTGTTTCACGTGACCCTCACCATCATTTCGTACTCTTGGCCAGCCTCGAATCCACGCTGCGAGTAGACCATCCCGGTTGTCGGATGAATCTTGAACTTTCCCTTGCCACGTCCGCCCTTTATGCTGTACTGAATTCGACCGTTTTCGCCGATGTCCTTGTCGCTCGCGAGGACCTGCCACAAATTCGAAACGTTAAGTCCGGATCGAGCGTAGCTTCCTTTGTTTTTAACCTCCCAACGCACGTCAGGGGTCAATACCAACCCTAAGCTCGACTCGTGAGTGACTTCCTACAGAGATACAGGCGTTGAACATGCTGTTGTTTTTTTTTTTTGTACGGGCAATTATTAGAGAAACGTAATTCCAGTCGAATTTAATTAATAGATCGAAGAAATCCACCCCTTATCGAAGCTGGATCGTGAAACATATGTATTCGTAAACAAGATGCGGAGAACATTTTCCAATACCGTTTTTCCTCGTTTCTCGCATCGCGCACATTTTAGGTGTCAGCTCTGACGACGATGCTGTTGAAGTTTGCATCGTTGGAACTCAATGATGTTTTTCCAAATATCTTCTCATAATTATTCGAAAATTTTATTTCTGCATTTTTTTGCGTATCGTCAAAAATTCCGAAGTATTTTTGCATAATTTTTATACGGCATAATCCCAAATAAATCTTCAAATTTAATTTTCTCATAATCATTTACTTTTTTTTTGGTTAAACCGAGCATCAAGTTTTATAGAATACACAGAGGGGATAATGGTTTTATTTAAGTTTAAAAATGTTTCGTCTTTGAAAAATCGGGGTAAAAAAATGTCGCCTATCTCTCACGTACTCACATGTCACGTGATACGGCTTCTACTGTACCTGACGTGAAATGATTTGAAAAATTAATCATTTTCGTTGTAACGGTGCAAACTTCATAGTCATTGACGACGTGGAACATTAAAAAAAAATACATCGGAATAATTACAATTCATAACGTTAGTAGCCCGCAGCCTGTGGCCCAAGTCAAAATTCGCAAAGTACTAGTTAGGGCACGTTTTCAGCTTTGGCATCCACCCTATCGAAAATTCCGATGATGAAAAAAAAAATATTGCACTTCACGAACACGGGACGGAAGACGAAGAGGTCGAAATTGCGAGCCCCGTCAAGCTCAATTGCGAGAGAACGAAAAGTTTTTCATTCGCCTCGGAAGTATAGCAAGGTACTTGCTATATACATTGGGGATAACGCGAAAAGCGAACGATTCTTCGTGCTATTCTTCGTTGGACTTTTGCAGAGACATTGAATCATCGAGGAATTGAAACTCGTGCGGTATTTTCGCCTTATGTACGAGAGATGCTCTTACGTAATATCGCCAGACACAAACTTCTCCACCAATTGTTCGGAATCGCCGGAGAAGTCGCGGGGTAATGTCTCCGTTTTATTATTGCGTTGAGCATCAAGCTTAAGTCTCGTAGATTTTCTATACGTATATATATTTATATATATACTATATACATATTTGGAAACGTCGCATTCCCGACCTTACTTTCTATTTCTCCATCCCGCGTCGTCTCGTCGTTATTTATCGAACGTTATAATACGAGCGATAAGTACAGAGATACATACGTGTACGCCGACTCAAACTTGAGCACACCGAGCAACATTTTATTTTTTTATTCGTTCTTGTATGACCAACAAGCATCGCCATTCACATTCTCTCATGCGTCAAATTAATGGGATGGATGCAGTGTGAGGTACTGTCTATTCGTCATCCGTTTTGTTCTCCTTGTGTTTATCCTTGTATTACTATTGCCCGAAATAATCAAAATGGAACGTGATGACGCTCTGTCTGAAATATTCGAGCTTTGTGATCGATACGTTTCCCGGGTGGCCGAAACTTACGTACATCGCTCTTCGATTGTAATTTCGTGCCGTCGCGGTTATTGACGCCATTAATATTTTCTATTTTTAGTGAGACCCAACTTGGATAACCGGATAGTGGGCGTAGTCTTGATTTATTCGAATAATGCAATTATTAGCTTTTTTTTCGATGTTACTTTTTTTTATAGATTTTGAACAAATATTTGAGGTATCCTAGGGATATTTAGAATAATGAAAAATCATTAAAAACATTTCGAATACTTCAAAGTATTTAATAATAATTTTTTTAATTTTGAATAATTGTAGAATTAATGAAAATAATTAGAGCAATATTTCAGATAACAGATTAATTTAGTGAATTATTTATTTTAGGAATAATATGAAAATCTGTTTCTTTTAAAACCACAAGGTTATTTTGAGAATAAATCTAATCGTAATTTATGACTAAAATAAAATAGCTGTCGTCACGAGAATTATTCTCTCCCAATCATAATTGACAATAAAACGCTTGAGAGTCCATCGGAACAAGACGAGACAGACTGAACCTCCTTACGACCCCTGGAGGAAATGATTTTCCACGCGATCAGATAAATCTCTTCTCCGTCGCTATCGAAATGGAATAAAAGTGAAACGACGCGACATCAATATACAAAAGCTTCAATTTTCCAAACAGTTTCCGCAATCTGAAGGGGTTTGCTTACGACTTCACTGGTAAGTTCGATTCTTTGTGTAACTTCTCGTCACCGATGAATCCAAAAGCATATACATATATATATATATATATATATATATATCTTTTTTTTTCGTCGACCTCTCTATATGTATCAAACTCCGAAGTTACCTCAAGTTCAGCAACATCTGTTCCCACAGCAAAAAAAAATTCCCGAGAAACTAACCCCCCCCCCCTCTCGCCAACTCTCCGGATATTAATATCTTCATCTCGAAAGCGTTGCAGCTTGACTGATCGAAACTTTTCAAGTTCAACTTCCATCAAACACACATATTACACCGGAAAAAGAAATCCTTCGCATCGATAAAACCGCTCAGCCCTCCTTATCGCGCCCATCGAAACTTACGACGTATTATCTAACGCGTTGTCTTCTCGAAAGCTCGTTGAGTGTTCGGTGTGGGTGTAACTATACTCATGTGTGTTGCGTGGCGAAATTAATAACGGGGCGAAATGGGAACATTCTTAGACTCCCGTCTCGCTCGTGCGACAAGATTTATAGCTCGTAAATATATGCAAGTGAACATATATATATATTAGGCTAATATGTAGATACAGGGTGGCGAGGCGAGTGACGTCCAAAGGTAGTATATGTTGGGCGGTGCCAAAATCATCCCCCTGTTCAATAATTCTGAGTAATTTAAGAGGTAGATTTTTAAAAATATTTCCTTCTTGTTATTTTCGTCTGACATCGGTTTTGATTTTTGAAAATCGTAATATTGTCGTTTGTCGATATTTTGTTTTGGCGATAATTAATTAAAATCTAATATAATTTATTTATAGAACATGACAAAGAAAAATCAAAACGAAGAATCAAAATCAGTCGGTCGAAAATTAGAAATAGAAATTTATAAACAATCCTCTAAATGTGACTAAATTACTTAAAATCACTGAAC
Source organism: Ophioninae sp. A BG-2022a (assembly GCA_030523105.1). Classification (NCBI taxonomy): domain Eukaryota; kingdom Metazoa; phylum Arthropoda; class Insecta; order Hymenoptera; family Ichneumonidae; species Ophioninae sp. A BG-2022a. The sequence goes on from JAPYZI010001497.1 coordinate 29,095, forward strand.
ATATATAGAGGTGAAAGTCGTGTATAGAGGTGTAACCAAATGGTCCCTACATACGTCCAACAATATTTAGTAACTTACGAAATAAAATTATTCAAATAACTGTTTTTCTCAATGTTTGCTTGGTTTTTTTTTCCCTTGCTGACACCAACGTTTGTGAATATTTTTTTAGCAATAATTAAGTAAAATAGTATTTGAATTGTACTGGACAAAGCACATATACCCAGGTTCAATGAAACATGGCTGAAAAAAATATCAAACCGATATCAATCGAAAATTACAGTCAAAAAAATGTCAAAAAAATCTTTTTCTCCGAAGCACTAAAAATCGTCGTACGTAAATGACGATTTGGATACCCTACACACGAAGCGTTTAAATTAAACCTTTAAACGACGCTTTTCCGGTTCACCCTGTATACATATACGATATAACAAGAAACATTCACGTAACGAAGGGGTTGCACATACAAAGTCGCATACGCGTGAGCAATTAATAAAGGAACGTGGGGGGTTGAGCGCGTCGGGGGAAAGGGGGGGTTCGGGATTAAAGCAAGAGAGGTTACAGGACAGGAGATAATTGAATATACGAACAAGGATAACGTGGAGAACAGCGTGACGGGCAAATCTGTGGAATTATTAGTCGTTGAATATAGACGTGAAAGGAAGGCGCGAGACTTGCAGCGGGGGATATAGAGATTCAACGAGCTGATCATAAATGCATGAGGTTTCCCTAACGGGCATTTACAGGGATACATGTAACGTCAGGCTTTGTGCTAACTTATAATGACGAGTACGATAATTAATGCATGAATTATACAGACGTATATACGTAAAGGTGTGTATGTGTGCGCGTGTGTAGGTTTATTGCACGTACAATGTAATAAAAAAGCGTTTGATATTGTAATACGTATAAATGATAAAAAAAAGGGAGGATAAAAGGGCGTACAATCCCGAATAGGATGATAAACTAAACCGGCCCAACCGTTAATCCATAAGTTCAAATAATTAATAAATCAACGAGTCGATCAGTCGATTAATATGCGGATTAATTATTGTTATGCGTGTATTATTGATATTATTGATATTACGTTTGTTTAACGATTGCTCTATTTTTAATTTTTCATATGCAGTGACTCCCCTCTCTACTTTTGTCTTGCTCTTTATCTGTTTGTTTGTTTTTCTCTTTGTTTCCGATTGTTTATTTTTCGTTTGCTTTTTTGTTTTTTGTTTTTCATTCTTTTAATTGACGTGTCGAGGTTTCCTTACCCTGAAGCAATGATCTCCTGACATGCTGTCGGGGCTAAATGTCTCCCAAGTGCCATTCTCGAGTAAGGTATCGATCGATAGGTCGTAAGCCCGCGAACGGTTCCTCGATTTCTGTCGAGAACGAGATTAGAGCTTTTTTTCGTTCAAGCTTTATGCTCGAATTGTCGGACTGCGTTGTCCGATCAGTTCCTTTTCATTGTGTACGCTTTTCATTTTTATTTTCTTCTTCCTATGCGTTCTTTATTTATTTTCTGAGTGGTGTACGTTTGTGTCCGTGTATTAGGGCGCGATTTTTTCGTTTCCTTCGTTCGATATTTATCGGTTCGTAATTTCGGTTTTAAGCCCGATAAACGTTTCCCGCGTTATTGGCGTTTAATTGTGTGGAAAAATAAAAAAAATTACGGCTTCATTTTCAGTCGTCGATCGCGAGAGATAGTTGAAATATTTGTATCGATTACCTAAAAACTTAAATGTATTGATAATAGTAGTATTTGTAATAATGAGGATAATAATAATAGGTATGACGATTAATAATAACAAATAATAATAATAATAATAATGGTAATAATAACGCTGAAGATAATGATAAGGAATATTACTATTCAATATCATTATCATTATTATAAAAAATGACGTTATATTCGAAATAATTAATGGAAAAATCAATTATATTATATTCAGAAAATAACTGTGATGAATAATAATGATTAACATTATTATTATTAATTTCATTATTTACGATGAGCATATAATATATGGTTGATTGAAAAGTTATATAATTGATATTATTACGCGTAACACAGTTAACGACGATAATCGAAATAAAGCCAATGACAATAAAAAATATTATTATTTATCACTGCTATTGACTATCACATCAAACAATATTGTATTCGAACAATTATGATAAATAATAATAATTCATATTATTCCTATATGATCTATAAATATTTATTTGTATTTTCATATATTTCGAGTAAACAAATAGAGAATAATATAATCAAAATTGTATTAAAAATAATCAATAATCACTTTTATCATTATTACTCGTTCGAGTTATATAATAACAATAATAATAATCACCATCACCATTCTCATTGTTATTGCATAGAACAAATGAGCATTAATGATAAATGCGGTGTTCCGGATGATGTTGCAAATCGTGGTGTACAGGGAAAGTGGAGTGAACAATCAGTTCACACATGTTGCGTTCGGTGTGATAATTGTGCGTGCGGCACTGTACACTGGTACGTTTTAACGACACAGGTGTATATTAATTGGGCAAGTAAGTACTAGTACCTTTGATCGTGAATTGTGCAGAGATTTCGAAATCGGCACGGTTCGCTATACACGAAACGATTTTGGGACAAAAACGCAGATTAAACACGAGCTTGGTTTGCATCGTTGGAATAGAAAGAAACTTTTTTTTATTACTTATTTTTTAACGAAAGCAATTTTGAAAGTTTAAAAAAAATTATGTTCGTTGCATTACAACGTTGCAATCTTCGAAATAATTTAGAATAATTGTAAATAATTATGGAGTAATTAAAGAAGAATTATAAATAATTTACATGAATTAAAAATAGTTTAGAAGAATTTAGAATAACTAATAAGGAATAAAAAATAATTATGAAGAATTTAGAAGAATTGTGAGTAATTATTGAATAATTTGGAACAATTATGGGTATTTGTGAAAGAATTTAGAATAATTTATTTGCAATTATCTTCATTGCATTTCAAATTAGTAAATTTAGAAGACCTGGATCAACGCGTATTACGTTTCACAATTTCTTTCGGATATTTCCAGTAAGCTGCGAAAGTGATAATTTTTTCTCAAGATTATTCAATCTTGGTATTCATTCGTGGGATCGCGAACGTTGCCGATTTCTCGTGTGCAGCTATGTAAATATAGAGCGGGGGTGGAGGGAGGGGGGTAAAATGGCAGAACTATAAAATACGTGCGCGCGAATGAATGTGCCATAATTGACGACCATACGCACGCAGAAACATGTTCGGTTATTTTTGTTTTTCTTTATCAGTATTTTTTGTTCTTTTTTATTAATTATTTTTTCAGTCCCACGTACCGAAACTCTCACCTCGTGGGGAACATATTTTACGAAGAAATTGGAAAATGGAAACAAATTTATGGCATATTCGATGAATTCTCGAGGGGTTGGCAGAGGCGGGGCAAACCTATGAATTTATCTCGGTGAGGCTGCGAACTCGAGGATT
>JAPYZI010001498.1:0-36189 GCA_030523105.1 Ophioninae sp. A BG-2022a
GTGTGTGTTTTTTTTTTGTTGTTTCTTTATCGAGGCTCAAATCGCTCGCGCGAGGCTCGCGTTTCTTACGCGCACGGCTAATTGGTACGCGTGACACTCTTCGGTTACCCCTTTTCCGCGACCAAAACGCCTAGCCCTTTATTTCTTCATTCTTTTTTCTTTTCGTTGTCGAATTCTGCACGGTTCGGCGATGTTTTTTTTTTTTTTTCTTTCCGTTTTCGTTCGTTTTTTTTTCTTTTCCATAACCGAAGAGAGAACGATGACGATGACCGGACGTACAACAAAACGCGTTGCAAGTTGCATTCACATCGATTCGCAGAGGGCGCGCCCGACATTTGTTTACAGCAAAAAGGAAGGCTGCAGCAAAAATTTTGCGACGACGTAGACGACGATGACGACGACGGTTGAGCCCGACGCTGTGTTCTCACTCCCTATCTACCTCTCTCTCTCTCTCTCGCTCTCGCTCTACCTCTCTTTCTATCTCTTCTCCCTTCCCCTCGCTCGCTCTTTTCCACTTTTTCTTTTCTCCATCTTTCTCTCTTCCCCTTCCCTCGTTCCCTCTTTCCTTGCCCGCTCAGGGCGCATTTATATTCCGTTCGCTGTCATTAAAATAATCGATCGTATCATTATCATTAATTATTAGATATTTTGTGTTGGGTCCCAGAGATTACTGCAACAGAAATAAGAAGAAAAAAACATGACGACGTTAGATGGGCCTTCTTCGTCTATCGCGCACCATCCAACCGCCCAAAAAGCTCGTTTTCAAGTTCCTCGCGGTACGACGGAGATCTCGATTTTTGGCATCACGAAAAATGATAGAAGTTCGAAAAAAAAACTACTAGAGAAACAAATAAGAAAGCCAAAGCTCCGGATGAATCAGTGTTACATTTCCGAGCGATTAAACGAGCGGACGATAAAAGATGAGAGTTTAGTCATCGAAACGAGAATACACGAGTTGGCAGAAATTCATTAATTTGACGGGAGGAAGAAGCGTGACTCATAGTCGACGACGCGGTATTTGGGAATAATCGATGCGTTCGTCTTTACGTTCGCGACATCGAACGCGAATCGAGATTTTTTTTGGCACCGAATATGCAAAGGAATAAAAAACCGAAGGATACCAGCGATTGCCGGCGTAAAACAAAATTAGGGTAAGTACGCGAACGGCGCTATCTCGCGAACTCGTCAATCTTGAATTCTCATCGCTTCCGCAATCACAGTCGCACTCGCCGAGGTCGCAAAACATCGTCAAGCTCCTTCAACGCCGGGACGGAATTGAAGTTTGCATCGTTGGAACTCCAAGACTTGTTTTTTTAATTTTTCATTTTTTTATCATTCAAAATGATGATTTGAGCTGTAGGTCGCCACGATACGAATCCTAATACATTTTTAATGGATTTTATAGATTTTAATTGATTTTGATAGTTTATTATGGATTTTGATAAATTTTTGCTAATTTCGATGGATTTCTATGCTTTCAAACTCCCAAAAAAAAAAAAAGATTTATAATTTCGTAAAAAAAAAAAAGAAATAATTTCCAACGCTTCGAAACGATGCAAACTCTTCGGGGAGTTTGACAGAGATTCCCTCGCAAAATGCGACAGAAAAAAAAAAAAGTGATTCGTTTACAAACCTAATAGCCGCAGGACAAGAGGTAGTCGCCCAATTTTTCGACGACCGATGCAGCTTGCTGTGGTTGAATTGGATCTTCGTAGAGGGATACGACAACCGCCTGCGTCGTTTTCATGCAGTGTACGCCGACCTTGCCCAGTTTTGCCCTAATCACACGATCCGTTCCCGACAAGTAGATGTACCTGTTGCCCGCGAGGGTAACGCCCGACGACGTCAGTATGTCCTGTTCGTCGAAGCCCTGAACGAGCTTCGCCAACTCCTCTTTACTGATCTGCGAAACAATCGAAAACGAAGCTTGAGTATTTTCGTGAAGAATAAGAACATTTTCTTTTTTTTTTTTTTTAATTAAAGTATTTAATTCGTATTTTTTATTAAATAAAAAAAATAAACAAATTCGAAGAAATATCGTTGGTAGGCCATAATTCGAGGGCGTCCTTCGAGAAACGCAGAATTAACTACGTGCCGTCTTGAAACTCATCCCGGCTTACGCGAGGCATGAATTTAACATGAACGTGACAACGTTTTACATGATCTCGCAACGTCGCGTCTCGTTGCTTGCCTTTTCCCCGTAGCGTGGCGGACACACGAGCCGAGCAGCGGTTACGTCGCGGTTTCGACGAGCCGACTTCACGCTAAACTCCCGTCTAACGCGCTCCGTATAAGCGCGATAATAATTCATCCCGTCCCAATTATACCATTTTCGTCGCAAAACCCGCGATCACCATCGTTGCAAGCTTTACGAAAATAATTTTGTATCCACCGCGTTGTTGCGACCTTGAGCGTGATTCCACGTGACTTGTCAATTGATCGTCAACGCTTGACAAATAACCGCTTTGCAAATCGCATAACCTTGGATTATCGATTAAACAATAAGCACAAAATTATCGCTTTTTATTTCATTTTTAAATGCCACGAAATATTTGGCTAAGTTTGTTTCAGGCACGAGATACTCGGTCTGTTCGAAATCGAGTTTCCAATTTATACAAAGCTCGTAAGATTCGCACAGATTCCCTAGATTTCTGAAGATTCATCAGTGCAACTATGATTAGCTTTCCAATGAAATTCTTCAATTTTATGAATCTTTTTCGATAATTATTGCGCAATTGGAGCGCGCTGAGTCACGGTTTTTTATATAGCGTGGTATCGTCTAAATGATCAAGTTCTCCTAACCTTGTAAACTTTTTAGTCGTTCAACGATCGTTCAAAAATTCATGAAGAACCAACACGATCGATTGAATAAACTGAAAATCGTATTTTGATAATGATACCGATTTTTACAAACAAATTACTGATTTTTTTGAACCCTTCCATGCCCAATAAACGTATTTTCATTTTCTCATGTTGTTTTGGTGCAAAATATTATTTCAACGTTTAAGTTCTAGATATCTAAACAAGATAAATAATTTTCATTGTGTCTCGACGATACGAACTTCCGATCTCAACGTAAAAACCACTTAATTTAAATTTGTAAAAATTATTTCGTGGCTTTTCGTCATTTTTCAATAAAAAAAAAAAAAAACACGAAATTTTGTCAAGACTTTCGAACGAATTGTAAAATTGTAAAATTGTCGATACCTGACCTAATATTCCCGCGATAGAAAAAAAAATATAAAAAATCGCTTTGTTTTTTTTTTTTTTTTTTTTTTTTCAAGATTCAAATGTACGCAAGCCCGTTAAGAATGAATATGGACTTAAAGTTAGAATCGTTGCGATTCAACAATTATTATTATTATTCTAGCTTGCCATTATTATTCAATATTACGATTATTAAATTCCTCATTTTTATTATCATCAAAAATTATATTCTCCAGATGAAAGCTGTAAAATGCCAAAGGTAACCTCAAAAAATGTTTGCTCGACTTCCATGGCGCGTATCCGCCAAAAAAAAAAAAAAAAAAAAAATTAAAAAAAGAACAAAAAAGAAAGGTAAGAAAAGAATGCGCAACGTATTGCAAAGACGCGGCACAAATAAATTCCAATTATAATCGTTCGGCTTTAAGCACCGCTCGAATATAATCAGCTTTTCACTTTTCTTTTATTCGCGGTATTACTCTCGCGTCCCAAAGGCAAAGGACGAGACACGCGTGTCCTTTTTCCGTAAACTCGTGAGTTTACGGGGTTTGCGATAGCGTGATACTCGATTAGTGGACGCTTCCGAACACGTGTAATCGCATCGATGGAGATCAACCAGTCAAACAGCTCAATGAGTCGATTTTTTTTTTATTAGAGGTCAAACGCCATCAACCCTCGAGGGATGGAAGGACAAGGGAACGACGGAAGGGAAAAGAGAAGGGGGGAGAGGAAGAGAGAGAGAGAGAGCGGGCAGCGAAGCCTTTCAAAGATAACGTTCGAAGCAATTCGTCCAAGGGGGTGACCTCCTTTCAAAGTAGTCGACACGTCACGGTCACCGGTAAAACCTGCACGCGAAAAGAGGCCTCCGTAAGTCGGACTTCCCTCTCTCTCTCTCTCTCTCTCTCTCTTTCTCCACGTGAAAAAAAAAAAAAAAAAACGTATCCACGGTCCCTTGTGTATCAACCGTACAGAAGAAACGAGTGCGTGTGTGGAACCGGCCAACATTGTTGTTTTCCCATAGGTAGGCGGACCGAGCCCTCGTTTAATTCACGCAGGTGCGAGAGACCAAGTTGCAAGCTGATTCCTAGCTGCGGTTACCTCACCAGCCCCGTGCCGCCTTTGTCTTTCGTAAATATTCGACACGCGAACCCGTGTATCGTCAATAAAACCGATTCGACTCGGATTTCCACGAGAATTTGTTAGGAGTTTGTTTGGGTTTATCTCATTGTGGATTTGTGTCCCGTCATCGAGTTGCGAGACCGGATCGCGTTACGCACCTGTCTTTATCGCCGACTTCAAACATTCGATCGAACCGATTTTCTTTATTTGATGAATTTTTTTTTTTTTTTTTTTTTTTTTTTTTTTTTTTTTTTTTTTTTTTTTTTTTTTTTTTTTTTTTTTTTTTTTTTTGTTTTGGATGCTCGGTCGGTAATCAATTGCGCTCTGCGCTCAGCTTGAATCAAAATTACGCCAAACACGAATTTTTGTGATTTTTGACGACGTTTTTTTTCAATTATTGTTCTTTTTTTATCTTTGGGCATTTCGTTGCGTATTTCATTCTTTTCTTCGAAGAATTTCTTTGGATACAAAAAAATTTCATTTTTTTGGAAACACCCGATATGGCGCTGATGTTTTTTTTGTAATTTGTCGCACGTCAAGAAAATTATCCGAAAAGTAGATAAAAACGAAAATACGAAATTTATGATATCTTCGATAAAATTCATTAATTTTACGCAGCGGAAATTTAGTGATTTTTTGTTTTCAACCATTTTAAATTTCGACTAAAATATAAAACGAGAATACCACGCTTAAGAACGTTTGAACTAATTCCCTGGATTAAACTAGTAATTTATGTAATTCTAATTGGTAACTAGTAACGTAATTAAATTTAATTAGTCGTTAAATCGTGATCACCTATTTTTTCGTGTTTTTATTTTCTTTGCGAAATACAATAGAATTTCCATATTCGCACAGCAGTGAATCCCATTCTGAAAGATCCGAACAAATAATTTCGTCGCTTCGAGGCAAATCCTCGAAACTTTATTAAAAAAAAAAAAAAAAGAAAAAAAAACGATTTTCGAGGGAAAAAGAGGATCCGGCATTTCGCCGCGTTTTATAAATTCGGGATTCGATGTATAAATAGGAAGATCTTTGGGATCGGGTTGAATAATCAGCAAAAATGCGATTTGGTATCCCTTCCACTAAGCTGAATCGACGCTGCTGTTTCGTACCACACTTCGAGAATTTATCGGCGATACAGTTGTGCTCGAAATGTCGGGGATAATTTACAGCGTCTTGAAAACTTTCGATTTGCACGAATATTCTTCGCGGTCTCGTTAAATGTGAAAACGCGTTTACGCGTGTATCGGATTGCATCGCTCTTCGAGTTTCGAAAACGCAATTTTTTTATTACCCAATTAAAATCATTAGAAATCTTTCATGTGCAAAAAATATTCGGTAAAAACATCCAAAAATTTCGTCTACGCAGCGCTATGAATTTGAATAATTTAACAATTGCGAGAAATTGTTTATTATGAAACATTGTAAAAAATGCAAAAATTATTCGCCAACGAAAATAGTACTTTTTAATTTAATAATTTCTTTGTTCACTCAACGAAAATTAATTATACATTTTTAACGTCACAAGAGATCGATGACCTTGATTAAAAAAAAATACCACGATAAGAGATAAAAAATGTAAATAAATTAAAATGCATTCCGTCGTCGTCTTCCAACCTCATTTGAAACTATATATTTTTCTTTTACGTTTTCCACGAATAAAACTGTGTAACTCGTGTCCAATATTTTTTCATTTCGGTTCGAGATTTGACGGAGCGAAACTTGTAAATTTTACATTTAAATGAAAAGTTCATTTCTTTAATAAGTTTGTCTTGATCCTTACGAGAAATTATATTTAAAATCCTTTTCGTTGAAAATGTAAAGTTTTTGGCAGCTTGTCCTTTTCATAACCTCCAAAATATCAATGTCATTTTAAAAATATCAATAAATCATCTGTTCATATAGCAGTTTCGGAAGTATACATCGTCCATTTGTCATTTAAAATCGTTTTGTTCGGTCTTTGTTAGACGGTTTTATAATTGAATTGAAATAAAACCGATTTAATTGTTTTTTAATATTTCTTGATGAAGAAAACCGCAAATTTGGTAAGTCTCCAAAACTCCCTAAACAATTCTTCATTTTGTTGACTCAGAAATCTAGAATTTGAATCTTCGAAAGAATTACGATTTTCAAAAAATACGAACTTCAAGGATTTTCGAATTTCAAAAGATTCGATTTACTAAAATAATTAATATTAACAAATGAAACTTCAAAAGAAAAACGTGTTTTTTTCATAGAACATTAATGTTTCGGTCCCAAAATTATCCATAACCGTTAACGAGAACCAAGTAAATGTATATTTTGAAATAATTTGTTCATTAAAATTAACGTTGATAAAACGTGTTAATAGTGCATGTTTTTCAACAATTATTTGTGATAGATAGACCAAATCCGTGCATCCGCTACTTTCATCCGGATATCAAAATTTTATCGATGTCTACAGAAGTTAGAATATAACGTTTAACCTCAAAGTTTGAAAATTCCGATCGAAGCTCGGCGATAATTATTGAAGAAATGGAGATTGACCGGGCACACGTTTAGTGAAAAATGGGGGAAAAAGGAAAAAAATGTTAGTTACAGGGTGCATCGAATTATGAGTACGTCACTGCACGGGCGATGAATCACACGGCGGTCGGGGTCCGGATCCTATCTCCCTTTCTTTCTTTCTTTCTCTCTCTCCCTCCCCCTCGCGGTCTTTTCTCTCTGTCGCCGGCCGTCCTAACAGTAAAAATGGCGAATCCTCCGGAGTCCGAGAACTCGGATCGCTGTCGCCATGCGGCGAGCGCAAGAACCATCAACGACGACTAGAAGCCACTCGAACAATTCAGTGTTAAGATTCCTGTCGATAATTCGCCGCGTCCTTTTTTTTTCTCTTTATCAGTTTACCTCTCAACCGTATCACTCGTGTTTGCCCTATTATCACAATTTTCCTATGGTATTATTATTCCGCCGATATCGCGCAGCGATAAACCATCGCGTAAGCTAATCTAGCCATTAACGCGCCGCTCGTCTCTACAACCCCTATGAAAAGTTTTTTTCAACGAGATTTTTTTTTCTTCGCGCTTCGCATAAGTCGGAAAACATCATCGTCTTATCTCAATTGTAAACATTATCGCTACATGTGCCAGTTCGATCATTTTCTGATTTCACGGTAATCCGTTTTTAAAAAAAGATTCGAAAATTTCGTTGGGTGGCTCCACGTTTTATCGTCACGGCCCTGGCAAGGTTGCTGCCCAGTCGGCAGTCGCCATTTTGGCAGTCGCTACCGGAAGGTGTATGCGTGTGCTGTACACACACAGCTACTTGTAACCGAGGCTCCAAAGCCGACTCCCCCATCTCAAACATCCGAAGCTATTGTTCCAACCAATTGGACATTCGTTGTAAATACGAAGAAAAAAAGAAATGGCCCACCGTTTAAATCGGGAGAGAAGGCGCGATCGAGAATCATCAATTAGCCGCGACCGGCGCGAGAATCCTTCGCGAGCTCATGGCGTCGACACGTGCTCGCTTCGAGCCCGAAACAAAGAACGAAAGAATCGAAAAAAAAAAACGTTTTTCTCCGTAAATTTCAAATTTTCATCGAAATATCAAAATGTATAGTTAACGTTGGACGGGACGAAAAATATTTTTGTCGCATCAGTGGTATGACATTCTTTTCTTTCGAAACGTGTACCGCCCCCACTCCGTTAATCTCCTGCGAAAGATATCAAACGAGAAGAGAAAGAGAGGGAAGGAGAGATTATATTTGACAAGTAACGGTCGTGAATGCACGAGAATGGTTTCTGGAGACTTCGTTGGTCAGCTACAAACGAGATTATCCTCGGAATAAAAAAAAAGTGGAGGGAAGGGGAATGCCGAGATGGCAGTGAACAATGCCATCTCGGTCTCAAAATTTTTCCTCGGTTTCGGGTATGTCTCGAATATTCAGCCCCTTTATTCGACAAAGATGGATACCCTCGACAATCGTAAAATCTCGAGAAAACAGTGATCAACGTTCGGAGAAGGAAAGAAGAGTAGGAAAGATTCAACGGATCGAAGTTTCGAATGCGTTTGATTTTCGGGTGCTAAATCTGCCACACCCTATTTGCGGCGTGCGGTTGAAACGTTCGTTCACAGCTAAACTGTTGGAGGTTCGCTCTTTCAAAAATATCTTTTAAAGGCTACCCGGCTGAGGATAAAGTACACCATCGACCTTTCCCCTTTCTCTCTCACTCTCGTCATTTCGTCCCCACCCGAAGTCAGTGAGAAATCTCCAATCGTATTTCGCACACGCCGAGAACCGGCCATAGGAGTCATAGGAGTCATATCAACCTGATCGATATTCCCGGTATATCTATGTACAACGCGTGTACGTCAGTGTGTTCAACCGTAGATGTGCGTTCACAGCGCCCTCGCGATCGAGGAAATGGCTAAACGTCGAGTGATTGGATAATGCGAAGGGAAACCGACGATTCGGATTTATAATTCGCAACCCCGTTCTTTACTCGTGCGAATCAGCGAAGCTAGCGATTTTTTTTCTCATCGCAGGGTCGCAAATGACGGTTACTACGTGGCACGGGGGGAATTCTCGCCACGTCCGTGCTCTCTTTCGCTCTCACGATCTCTCGGCTCGCTCTTTCTCCTTTATCCCGCAGCTCTTGCTCTCGTTGGTTCTCGCTCCCCCGGCTCGGTCGGTCGAGCGGTGTAGCGCGCCCGCGCGTTCGATGCCCCTACTACACCCCCCTCCGGCGAGCTCGCGGTCAACATTTTTCGGGGTTAGGAAAATCGAGCCCGAGCCGGCTTTGCTACAAAGCCAGGCAACTCCCACACGTTCCTAAATGTATATCACGAAAAATGTATTCAAACGCGGTCCCCTACCCGCCCCTTGCGCCCCGAGATGATTCGTGCAAATTCATGGATACGAAGGTAAAGGGGGACAACGCGCTTGGCCGCGTGAGCCGGTTCTCGAGCGATGCCGGCGCGGCCCGCGGAATGAAGCATCCGATAGGACATTTATTCGAGACTCGAGCCGCGTTTGGTTTTTCTTTCGCAAACTTCCTAGTCCCGAGACACGCAGTGGCCGTTGAAACTGGAATGTGCCGTATTTCTCGTTAGTAGCAACTCGGCGCTCCCCACCCCGATACACTTAACACATTCGTGCGTTTTCTTCGTAATATAGATGTTTTTCATTCGTGGTATTACTCACTTCGAAGCCTTCCGACTTTGCCCATAGATTTCCATCGTGGCCAGCGATCGCCGCTTTTGTGACGCACCTCGACGCAAGCAGCTGCTTGTCAACGTAATCCTGCCAGCTCATATTTTCAACACTTCGGTGGGGAAAGGGAGGGGGGGCGTATTTAACGTTTTTCGCTACGACACTAGAGACCACAACCCGTCACCGTCTTTCTCGACTCGCGTCTCGCGACTAAACCTCACAGCGTTTCTGCACACGCTATACCCGGTGCGTATCCCTTCGCTGGGACCACCTTCAATAGCTTGCCGCTTGTGGCTCCGCTGTCGAGGGTTCTCCCACGCATGCGCGTCCAACCCCTCTACTCCGCAGATCGCAGGGCTGTGCCGTGCGTGGCTCTCTTTCGTTTTTCGCCATGTTAATCAAACTGGAGAAAATGAACGTGCTTGCGTTGCTCCCGAAAATGATTCGTTTGGAAAACGAACTGTGCAGAAGCGGTGTTTATGAGCGCCGGGAAGCTGTGGGGCGTTGAAGCTGTGGGACGTTGGAGACTTTGAAAATAGGGTTGGCAGTAGTGAGGCTGAGTCACTGTGCAAAATGCGCACGCGTGTCTCGATGGGTGTGCGCGCCCGCGCACAAGCTTCTATATTACGCCCCCATTTTGTGGTTTATCGCCGAATTCTATTCGAATGATAATGCAATGAGTAATGAATAGGTATGCAGGATAATAACTTTGCGCCCAATAAGTCGACGAATTCTAAAATTTTCGGTCCGTTGACCGATGTGATTGCCGAATCTTGGTCGTCTAACATGATCCGTTGTTTTCGGTGCGTTTTGTGGTTCGAGAGCAGCCACATTGACGCTACTTAAAATTTTGCCACAGTTGCCTTTCCAACAATTTCGCATATATTACTACGAACGAACACGTCCCAGTCGGTCACAATAATAGATCAGATTCATTTTCCTTATCGCCATCCCCAGCTCGATCATTATTTTCAATCAATTCAAGGTTTAAGTTAATATACTCGCGAAAACATTCTGATCTGCTCCCCCATTATTGTAGTTACTGCCGTTATCGCTATCCAAGTCGCACTCCAATTTGTCGCACCTGAAGGTTATGTGCAGCACCAGTTGACACTTTTGCGAATTGCTGTGAAACTTGCTGTCCGTCGGGCTTCGTTCATTAATTATTATGTAGGGCTCACTGTTTTCTCAAAAAATCTATGTATCTTTGAAAATTGTTGGGGCCAAGTCCAAGAGTGGGGGTGAAGCGTAAATAGGGAACTTACGAGATGATTTTCAGGCCCGTAGACACCGAAAAGAAAATATTGCGCGACGAAATTACAATATACCTTTTAATGATAAAGTTCACGATGCGCTCGTTCTACGAAATTCGAATGCTTTAAAAACATAACCGTTACATTTCACAATATTCTCTCGGAGGATTGAATATTGTGCATCATGTCGATCTACCTTTAGTATCGTAGTATCGTAATATGATATCCAAACTCAAGATGATTTTTGAAAACGTAATACCGTCGTGAGAAGAGGAATGGTTTAGTCTTTACACGTCTAACGCACTCTTCACGCACGTTCATGCCGTTCGAGCAGTCAGATAACAAAAATAATTGTACCTGTTGGAATACGGATGTATACGACGATCGTCGGATAAACATGGATCACTCTATGTTTCTGATATAAATAAAAACGCAGGCCAAATTGTTCGGTGCTCTCGCGGAATATAATTTCACTATTTTTAACAACCTAACCTAAAAATATATGCTTCATCGTGGACGTTACGATCACTGATTCAAGACTTCCAGAATCATCTTTATTACTGAAATCGATATTTTTCTCCATCGAAATGGCGGGACACGTGACGTGGACGTTTAAACGCACGATTGGGCTTATAAAACGTTTAGACGTGAATTTTAAATCGTCGCACCATCATATGCGCCAATTGACCGATGCCACTGAATACACTTTCTTGACGAAAGTCAATGAGGATGTGCACATCAACGATTTCCAAGAATCCAAAAAATGTCCCCAATGGGGCAGTCACACTTTACGCGAATGTCTCATGAAACTCTTGTCCATTACGCATTCCAGTGCCAACAGGACAATAGTGCAATATCCGAAGTTCTGTTTCACGCCAATAAAAAATATAGTGACAAACTTTGAAATTCTACGCAAAGCTGGAGTCCTACAGTCAACGATAACGGATCATCAAAAAATCCTGACGGAAGATGCCACAGACCTAAGATATAAAATACGGTTTATGAAAAGCTTAAATTTTGAAGTGAATGAATGTATCGTTTTGTTCAACCTATCGAAGAAAGATTTTACCCAATTTGAAAAAGTGATGAAATCCGATGGTGAACACTTACCCAATGGAAACAGGATTCGGTACTTTGCTGAAAGATTCAACGTAAGAATTATTTCTTATCTCTTGAAGGGTCTGCATAAGATTGAGGCTGAAAAAGTAGATTCGATTCATTAATTTTTTCAGCCGATAAGCGCATATTGGAATTTTATAACGAGATTGGAATTTGATATACATTTAATGCATATATACATAACGAGATTGGAATTTTATACACATTTAATGCAACATCTTGGAAAATCAAGTTTGTATTTCCTTTTTTGAATATTTATCTATATAATTTTTATTCGGAAACAAAGTGATTTAGCTTCTAACTTGCAACGAACAAAATAACTTGAATTATTGAGTGGTATCTTATAAATAAAAGCAATTTTACGCCGCATAGCTGACCACAAACAGAGAAGATGGGCCCGTAACTCATAACATGATCGAACCATTTGCAAAAATTGTTAGAAATCTATCAACGCTTGGAGCTTTTATAAAATATATGTCTCAAATTCAAGTCTCGTTTAGTCGGTGTTTGCTCTAAAAATTAAAGCTTGAATTTTCTAAAATGCCAATAGCGCATCCGAAGTTCAAGCTCATACAGGCCTCTTAATAATTTTCAATGTTCAGCAATGATCTTGTACTATTAAAATGATTTTGTTGCAGAAAAGTATCGACAAGATTTGCTCCTTCTTGGTCTACAACCACCATATTCTATTCATGAATGCAGAGACGCTTTATAACATCACAGAATTTTTCTTGGGTAATGGTGAAGTTTGGTATATCCGACATTGAAATACTCAAACGATCATTTTCTTTATCGGATTATCGTTTTGAGTGACAACGTTGTATTGTGTTACAGAATCTGGAATTATCCCGGATCACATTATCTCCGATCCAGTAGCATACAAGTATAAATTGGCTGTGATAAAGGAAAGGGTGACATCAGCTAAGAACCTCAACATCCGGCCGCTCAGACCATGGGTTATCAGATGCCAGGCACGCGCAATAGCAAAGTGAGTGTCGTACAATAAATTCGTCTGATAAAATAAATGCATCGGAGTCAATTCTTACGGAGTTAACGTTTTTCAATTACAGAAATTTAGAGCAACAGAGTCGCGTCAAAAATGTACCTTATGATAAAACTCCGGAAAAAGCAATAGCCGACTTGTTCAAGTGTGATCTTGAAGATGTGCGAATCTTTTTGCACAAGATGACTAATTACGTTCCTTACACGAGATTTCCAAAAATGATAACTAACATGAGTATATTGCGTGACATAGGCTACGATATCAAACATCTTCAACGGGCGCCTCAACCCCTCCTACGTAAGCCCGAAACCTTGAAGTATTTGATCGAGGTTTGGAAAAAGTACGGTTCCCCGCCAATTCCGTTATCGCATTTCACGTTTAGTCGAGAAAAGTTTTGCCGTACCATGAACGTGATTTGCAAAGAGAATGATAAAACTTCACAAGACATGTCGTGACACAGTGATTGAATTCTTCACCAAAATTGTTATCGATACGATTGTTTTTGGTTTCTTCCATTGTCAGTTTTTCGTCGCTCACGATCCTTGACTTCTGTAGATACTTGTGAACAGCAATAAAGTAGAATCAACAGTATAGCATTGGAAGAAGAGGACTCTGAAATAACATCAAACAAAGATGACTAATGATTCCTTTGTAGAGGTTAATACTCGTCAATTCTTGAAAAAAAAAAAGCGTCCACGTGCTTTATGTATTTTTCAACGAAAATAACGCAATTGGGACGTACCGTGAAACAGTCGATAGAAAAAAATGTGACCGATCTCGTCACCCGCGAAGAAATAAAAATTCGATATTGCTGAAAACGCTAATAGCGGTGCGGCCAGGGCGCACACGAATCTTCGACGATTACGAGGACTCAGATACTTCTCCTCGAATCTCAAATACACCCCGGAGCTCCCGATCGAAACTGCTATTCCTTCGATTGTCAATCCAATGAAATTTAATAAACACCATATGAAGATGAACGTTTCCATTCCGTGCCAAAGAAATACAAAACTGAAACTCAACAAGGACCCGAGTACTTTGGCAAACGGAGGGTTTCTCCTTGTCACAGGTACGTAGATATATCTGCGCAAATACAAGCCATGAAATACATTACAAAATGATAAGCAAAGTAAATTAATCGTCTAAAATAACGAAGTGTGTTTTACCTAATCAGAAAGTTGTAAAGGCCTCGATCAAAGTGTTTCCACATGTCGGAGTAAAGATGAATTCGTCCAATGCATTTAGGATGCGGAGGTGCTGTTATGTCATCCGCTCTGCTGAATTCACCCCAGATACCGTAGACGACCACGTATTTGTTTAGAAAATATTGGCCCATGCAATATCCGAAACCGTAGAAAGCCCAAGGGTCCAATCGTTCCACCAGCTAAAAAAACCCAATGAAATAATAACGAAGAAACAGCATTCTTGCAAAATGGCCACCGTAGTTGTAACAAAATTCATCAAGGAATCTGAATATTCCAGAAATTAAATTATTTTTTTATCTTCACTCTTCGCCATCTGAATAACGTTGGATCCACATTTCCTGTTACATCGCGAAAGAAAAGAAAATCTTCCTTATGTTCCTAATTGCAATTACGTTAGGAACGTTCTGTTCAAAACAAGAGTTATTAAGTGTAGTAAAAAGACACCCATTATTTTCTGGAGTCAACCAATCAAAATTGTTACAAAAGTTTGTTTGGTACGAAATCTTGTCTTCCATGGGAAAAATCGTGGATATCTTCGTACTACACTTATATTTTCTATACTCCAACAACACCGGTTTCGGTATTTCCAAATTTGAATATCCTTAAGGTTAGTTTTCGTTGGATCTTTTCAATGCCTACCTTAGGATGATATTGCAAAGCGTTGAAGTGTACAAAATGCATGGAGAATTCGGTAAAACGCAACCAAAACAGGTACCGAATGAGATTGAGAAAAAAATGAACGAAACGGCGGAAGTTCCACTTCGCTGGCGCCCTCTCGATCTGAAAAAGCATATAACCTATAACGTTCTCTGTTTTCGATGAATTTTTGTGTTTTTAAATAATTTTTAAATATTTCGAAGTTGCATACACCAGTGATGAATTCGCCGTATAAAATCAACGGTCCCAGAAACAACGTTGGTAAATAAAGACAGTAGGCGACGCTGTAAAACAGATCTTTGAGGAAGGTCCTCAAGCTCTCGTGTTTGTACGTGTCTATTCGATCGATGCTGCAACTTATGCATCTCAGTTGCATCCAGCATATGGCGATTATGAACATTTGGTATTTCACGTCGTCCAAGCCCAGCCAACGTTGCATCGCAACGTGCATAGTTTTGGCGGTTTGTATTCCCACGAGTGACAGCAGATGGACGACGCACGATATTTTTTTACTCCTTATCGAAACAAGGAGACAAGCAATGCACGGCTGTATCAGCATACAGAGCATCCCCAAAACGCCTATGTACCTCCAAACGAAGACCAGAGATATACTCAAATTCCATATCGACAATATCTGAAAACACCCGCGCGTAAGATTTCCAAACCTCCGGAAACTAGATAACACACATTGTAACAGATGAGAAGTTGTTTTACGAGACAACAAGAAAGCCGGACTTCGAAAAAACTAACCCTTTTTATCTTATTTCATAATTAACGGTTTTCAAAAATGTCCAATTGGCTTAACCATAAAAACTTCTTACTTTGTTCACTAAATATACACTCGAAGTGAAAACGTAACGCAAAATTTCTCGGAACCAAATTTCTTTGAAATTGGCGTGCAACGAGACTAAAACGAATTCCGTCACTGGATGATTGCACATTTTTATGGAAAGATATTATTATCAATGTATCCTATGTTTTTGTTAAGCTATTATTATATAAATTACAAACATTTTTCGTTGTTTGTTGAAAGAGAAAGTTTCAAGCTTGACTTAACACGTAAGCTATTGAACCTATCAACGCCTACAAGGCTACAGTGCTGCCCCCGCAATAATAAATTGGATTAGAATATTTTTCACGAAATGGTCGAAGCGTGGTTTTTGGAAAAACGAAAGTTTGTTAAATTTACATGTTTTTTTTCGGCATAGGAATAGTATGATCTTTTAAAGGTGAAACTCACAACGGTATTGCTGGTGTTTTTAAGTATTTGACTAACGAATAGTTGCATCACCGTCCATGGGAAAATTGCGTACATAAATGGAATCCACATGGCCCATTCGATATCCGAGGTGTCGCGTTTGCCACCGATCCACGACCATCCTGGGCTAAAGTCCTCGTAAGTTGCATCGTAATCGGCAAAATCTGTAAAAAAAATATAATATCTCATTTCTTATTTTTCCCCATTGACTGGTAATTAACTTCCAAATTAATCTCCGTATCTCACAAAAACTGATTTGGTGAACTTTGTAAATGGAATAGAAAACTCCGATTGTCCAAGCTCCGAAGTAAAAGCCGATTTCATATTTGCTCAGCGACGCGGTTGTGCGCTGCATGTTTCTTTTCAAACGACGCGCCAAAAATGGCGTCGAGGCTGCGCGTCTTCTTCATACATGAAAACAAAGAGATATTCAAGAGCTTTCTCGTTCCACTGGATGCTATTAACGCACGACGCGTTCGGCGATAACGAACACGTGAGGGAGATATTCCTCGTTTCTGAAGCCCATTGAGATCCTTATCGTATTCGAGGTGAATGTCGTTAACGTTTCGGTCGAATTGTCTAGATTTAAGGTTAACTGAACGAATATCTTGGAGCGATCGCACGAAGGAACGTTGATCGGCTTGGAACTTGCCATTTCGGCGTCCTTAGTCCTCCCCCCTCCATTTTTTTCTAGATTTGAGACCAACGTCCAGCCACTACCGACATGACCAATCCTTGCCACTATCTCTCTCATCACCACCGGAACCCATTACGAAGCTATTCCAGACAACAAAAACGCCATTAAAAAATTCTTAATTTTTTTATTGGTTACATGTTCCCTCGTCACAAAATAATCGAGAATTTTGCAGTGATAATTTTAAACAGTATGGATCGTAGGAAATGTCTCAGCCATTTTCCGAACTTTATGTGCATGTCGATATTTCGAATAATGAGCGGATACAAGTCTAATTAGAGACAGAAGAGGAAATATCGAAACGTGCATTTATAATTTGATCAAGGCCCAAGTAAACGCGTTTTGGCTGACTGTATTGTGGATTCAAAAACATTTTCTTTTTGTCTCCCGAACCTCGTTTCGTTCTTCAACGAAGCGTAATATTTCATTGAAATTATTAACGCTTGCGTTTATTTCGTTGAATTTAATGAAAGACAAGTCTTGGTTTTCGAAATTAAGCGCAGAACGTTTACACCTTCGGAATCCAAAATTATAGTCGTATAACGTTGAATTTCGAAGTTAATGGTTTGCGAAAAATACAAAAATAATTTTTCTCCGGTATTGGCACGTTGAAACTAGGAAACGAAAATAGTGTCTCTTCTGACTCCAATTTCTTGACTCTTCCGACCTTTGTGGGCTCGTAAATTATTCGGCTCCGTTATTCCAATAGCTCAAAGACCCATGAGTACAGTACTAGCCGAAACTGGCATTTGTGTAGGCGCGCTGGCCTGACGAACGCTCATTTCCCAGGTATCTAGTAGCTGCGAGACCGAGAATCGTTTCGGTAATTTCGTGATTCTCGCGTTGAGAGCCTTTTGCACCGCGGAGAGAAAGGTCGTTGTATACTCGTGTGGTGCCATAACGCAACGGGGCGGCGTCAGCGGATAGTCCGAAGGAACGATCACCGATACAGGAGGCACGCAAGGCAAATGTCGATCGTCCAGCCAACAAATCAATTGTATACATTTCGAGCCGCTTTGTTGCGCGGGATCCAGACTCACCTACGAACAATAGAAAATTTTGGGCATCGTTACTTCACTTTTAAAGGATGTACAAATTTTATTCAGCACTTGCACTGCGTCCAAAATTGGTTCCAGCATTTTACTGAAGAATTACGTAACAAACTAAATTTTTCGTAAAACGTAATCGATCGAAAATATTTGTCCAGCAATTTCGAAAAAGGAAAAAATGGTGCTTTTTTTATTATTATTTCCTTTAGAAAGAATGCGTAAATAGGGCGAGAAAATATATTTTCTCTCCAAAACGACAAAGTCGAACTATTTGAAACTTTAATCTTTAAAAAATTCTAAAAAATCTACAACAATCGTCTTCGGAGGACTGTATTCAAATACTGAAAAGTCTAAAAGTTCCTTCTCCGAGTATAGACATGGCGATGATGACTGTATAGGTCTCAAGGATACGATCCAAAACCCGTACCTTGAAACGCTGATCCAAACGTGCAATTTCTCCCTGAAGCACATCCGGTATATCACTCGCGGGCTCTTCTACCTTTTGCTTCTTAAGAGGTGGTGGAAGATTCCTGTGAAAGGATAACGCAATTATGCTCCGCGCAGTGGCTTCCCATGGACACTTGGGAGTAAGAAATAATTTCCGGACTCACTTGATTTCCGGACCAAAAAGGGCTTCTAGGGATGGTCCGAAGGTTCGTTGAAGGGTGTGATTTGCGACTGGACTTTGGAGGTGAGCACCGACAGCTTCGAGCAGAGGACTGAAAAAGTAATGTTCCCTGCCTTCGCCTCTTTTCAAATCGAGTTTCTCCAGCACCACCTCGCATTTCATTATTGTTTCTAGTGGAACTCTTTTTAGCGGGTTCGACAAAATCTCCAAAAGTTTTTTCATTTTGCTCATTTTGTCGACGTCTGCGAACAGAATTATGCGGAACGGTTATTTCAAACGTTTCATTTTCAGTGACGAATTACGGGCTGTTGGATTGAAGAACGATACTTTACTCGCTTCGCTGCCCATTTTTGTGATCATCCGCTGAAGAGGTTCGATGTATCGATTCAGCTGACGAATTTTCTCCCTGTACGCTTGATCCTCCTGGGGACTCGGCGTTGCTGCTACTCCGCCTGGCGTGTTCAAAGAGCTGCTCGGAGAAGGTGCCATACCTACTGAACGTTGAGGTCCGGCCATCATCGAGTGCTGCGGACTCGGCGACGGTACGAGTGCCGGGGACGGCACCATTTGGTTACTGAAGAAAAGCCGCATTTTTCTTAAATGTCCTCTTCCCGATTGAGACTTTATTCAAACATCGGAGCACATTAATACTCTTTTTTTACACTATCAAATTCTTCTGGTCTTTCTTCTTTTTTTTTGACAATATGGAATGTTTATAATTATTTTTTAAAAGTAAAAATAGTTTTATTCTATTTGCTGTGTTCTTTACCTTGATGGGGCACCCAGACTTGCCGGACTGGGTGCGGAGGGCGATGGGCTTTGTCTCAGAAATTGATTGGGTGTGACGTTTCTCGGTCCGGGAAAACCCGCATTTATCATTTCACCAGGCTATCGAAATAATCATAATAACTTGTTGAATAATTTCGTAAGCTGTTGTTCGTTTTGTATTTAAAAATTTTACCAGATTATACAATCTGATAAATCGACTACCCAAAAACGGAGCAAATCTTCATTGTATTACAATAATTGCCGTCGCGATAGCAATTCTCTAAAATTTTCCAACTTTTATATAGTTATAAATATGAATTTACAAAGTTCTGATCGAAATTCAAATTTGCTTCGTTACCTTTCGTTGCATGTGATTCATCTGTTGCTGCATCTGACCCGGTCCTAATTGTCCTGGACCCATTTGATTCATTTGTTGCTGCATGCCACTTTGAACACCCATTGGGCCACCGATTTGATTGGCTATCTGGCCTGGTATTTGCCCTTGTATCTGATTCTGTTAGAAATAAAGTCTTTGTTATTGTTGCAGCTGAGAGATGATTTTACATTTCATTATTGATAGTGCAGTTAGAAAAATTGCAAATAAAGCGGGTTGTTTTCTTTCGTACTTGCATATTTTGTTGTAATTGTCCAGGTGCTATTTGCGTCGGACCCATAGAACCCATTGGACCAGGACCTATTTGATTCATCTGCTGCGGCATGTTTCCTTGATTCATCTGATTCATCTGTTGCATCATTGGAGCAGGCTGCATCTGCCCCATATGACCCATCGGTCCTCCAGTTTGTCCGGACATCATACCTATTCCGGGTATTTTGTTTTGCATACCCTGCATATTCATTCCTGGATTGGGCCGTTGATTCAGGCTTTGGAGTACTGAAGAAGCAATCAAACAAGAATGATAAATTACTTCGGAGGAAAGACAACGTTTATGTAGCGCTTAATCAAAATAAATACCTGAAAAAGAAAGTTTACAGCTTCCTTACACAAATTTTGTATTTCCGTTTTCAATGAAATGAAATACAAATATAACATCGGAGCCCTCAAGTACATTCATTTTACGGATTCTTTTTTATCGGATAAATTGAAACAGTCAATGAAAAATGTCTTCATAAAGACGAATGAGAATAAGGGATTATTTGTCATCACGCGATTTCAAATATCGACATTTGATTTCTAGACGGTTCTTCGTGTTACTTCCTTCTTAAAGTTTATTCGTATACCATGTTGCAAACATTGCTCTTCTGTACCTGAACACGACCCATTCTTTTAACCTAAGCCGTTTCAAGTGAAAATAAAAATAAATAACGTCGAGCGAAAGAAAAAAAGAAAACTATACAATCGAGATTTAAGAACTAGTTTCACTTGATTGTCTGAACCGTTTTCTTCTAGGCCTTAGACTTTCGTCTAGGTTATCTTCGGTTACCGATAATTCGGGGCCGTTTCCGGAGCTCGATTTCGAAGAGTTCGGCGTCTCAGGTTCGGCCATAAATTCTTCGAAAGCATCGCGGAAGGGCAGTCGTACGAAAATACTCAAGCGTTCGTCCAAACTCTGTAGAAGTCGTTTGAGTTTTTTATTCGTCAAGTGAAGACTGTGCCTGTAGCAATATCGAACGCTCTCCTCGATTGCGTAGAAATCGTCGTTGAGCTTCATCTTAATGAAGAGAGCGTCACTTTTGGTAGTGATCGGGTGACCCGGTAGCCACACTTCTCGCCAAACTTCCAACGAAAATTCGACGTTTTCGTATTTCTGATCAAAATATATTTCCATATCGCGATACCGACTGTGAATCATTTCCTCGGAAGTAGTGAAATACGTACGCTTGGTAACCCAAGCATCGATTAATCCGCGAGTGTCGTTTAGAAAATCAATAACACTCGAGTCGGTCGGGTCGCAGCTGCCGTGTTTGAATCTCGAAAACTCGACAAAATCAGGAACGAAAGAAGATCCTTGACTTAGGTACCATTTTCGCAGAAAACTTATGTATTCGAAGTTGATTTTGAACGAAAGTCCTTCAACAGCTTGACCATGGAGTCTCGGCTTGTACTTGTACGAAACTTTTCTCTTCATCATTTTCACTGTCCAGCCGCTCTTCTCCGCGATTTTTTCCATCAATTTCTCATTTCCCATCTTCATAGACTTCCATGCGTTGTACTTTTCCATTTTGCTTGCTCGACGCGCCAAATACTCGCACCATTTCCGATGCGTCGGCGAATTTCCAATTCTGTATTTCGCCTCCGAACTGTCCGAATCCCAACGTATACTGGGATCACCGAGAGCCGAGTATTCCGCGTAGTAAAAGTTGTTCAGCCTTCGCACACGCGGACCCATACTTACGTTTATATTCGCCCGGCGTTCACGCGACAATGGATGGTCGAACCGCGACGTAGCTCGCCAATTCTCGAGCTTCACAAAGATTACAATGTTGCGAGGAAACGAGCGGGAGAGGGGAGTCAAAACAAACGGACTCTGAAAGACGATCTGTGTTTACTCGCTGCAATGTGACCCCGACTCGCATACATACCGAGCATAATAAAGCTCGGCGAGTAATAAAAATGGAATACTGTTCTTGTACATATTTCTCATAATCTACGCAATAAAAATAAATGATAAACTTTGGATAAACGTAAACCACGAACTGGTCTGGAATTCACGATTTCTTAATGTCAAACTGATTTTCCATCACACCTTTAAATATGTTCACTTTAGGGAAAATTGTGTTCGGTTAAAAAATCGGGACACTAATGTGCAAACGGAAGAGAAGTGGAGTTTCAAGTTAGATTCTTACAGTTAGTAGCGGTGTTTGACGGAGGTTGAGGTACCATCCCCTGAGGATTAGGAACTGGTCCAGACATTCCCATCATTTGATTGTTCCCAGTGCCTTGACGAGCTAAAGTTTGAAGCGCGCCTATCGGATCTGGCATTCCCTGATTTCCTGCTTGGCCGGCACCTGCCGCTATTCCTGGTGCATTCTTCTTGGAGTCTGTGTGTTCAAAGGTACATTACAGAAACTTCAGATTGAACAGAATACTGGAATACATAACATTTATGAAATATTGAGATGTGCCTAGACGACAGATTCAATCGGTTTGTTTCATAAATGGAGGGACTTTCAACAGCTTGCAATTTGAAAAATACCCTATATACTACTACATATATCCTATATTCACAGTCGTAAATGTAACTTTAAACCAATTGTTATTGTACCAAAAATGTTATGCATTATCAAGTTTACTGCAATTAGTGGAATTGTTTCTAAAAGGTTCTGGGAAATATACTATTTTTTAGAAATACAAATTTGTTTTTACGATGATTGCTCGGATATATATATGACTAGACGTACTCAATTCTCTGACGTGAAGTATTAATCTGGCGACGAAACCGAGGTACTCCTCCTGTTGATAAAACAAATTGCATAATTATTAATAAATCCTGTAATGAACATTGGAGACAGAGGTATTGTATAAATATAAACTTTTGTTTTGGCTTTTTGAAATACGTGACTCTCCATCTCGATGCTGTTCTTAGTTGTCGGCATTCCAGACTTCTGGATAGCTTCATCGCTGTAAAAATATTATTTTTGCTTTTTAGTCTTTAAGATTAAGAGATAAACATGAAAAATTAGAATGGTGAAGTTGATACATGTCTGTATAGATTTCAAGTGTACAAACTGAAACGTGACAGATATTTTTCAATGAGGTGAACAAAATGAATAATCATTTTTAGAAAGTCTTTATTTTATTTCAGATACAGCTGCAATAGACCAAACAAATGCATATTTGGGCTTATTCCAGGAGTGTTTATAAACCGAGTACCTGTATAATCTTGTCAGAACAACATAACCACTCACATCTTTGCAACTACGCTCTGTCGAAAGCTTTGCGTCCGCCACGAATTCTCTTCAGATGCCATTTTTCCAGTGCTATCAGTTCGTGAGAGTACAACGAGAAAAACTTGAAATTAAAGATCAGAATGTTAAAAGGAATGGAACAAAAATCTACGGGGAACTCGCGACAGTCAACGAAAACAACACACCTGTTCGAAAAGTCACGAAGATTGTAGAAATATAGGGACAAAACTGGGGCGACGTGCCATCTCAATTGTTGTTAGTGACTGGGGAATTCGAGCGTCTAAGGTTTCCATAACATAACTAGCGCTACGAGTGGCAGGATAGGGTAGCAAAAACCCCGTACATTTCGCGTAGCGAAAGTATGTTGTGTCTTGATCTCTATCCCCCTGTGATTCTATTCGTCTGGACTTGATACAAGTCAGTCAACAAATGAGACTCGATTGGTTGTTTATATGGATAAAAGCACGGATTTAAAATTTCTACCGCTTTTACGGCCCGCACGTTAATACTTATATCGCGTTTCACGAGATTATGAAACTCACCTGCAATGTCGAAGTTCATTGCAGATTGCTATCCTCGACTAATCTACCAGCGAGAAGAAAAGCTCAACGAGGATGTCTCACTATCGCGAGACCTACCGTAAAAAACAACGAACTCTTTCTTTTCTTACAAACAACCACCAACAAACTTGGCACGAAATATAAAGTAAGCAAAATCTTTCATGGTCACCGCACGTTTCTTGTTTCTACAAAGAGAAAAAGGGCACGTTATTGAAAATTTTGCCATCTTCCAGATAGATCAGAACATAGAGATGGTTTTTGCAAAATTCGTGGATGACGGTAAAGCAACTATAAGACTGAAAGAACCGCCGCACGACTTGATAATCAAAAGCGATGCCATCCAACTCAAAAGTTTCCTGCGAATACTCAAGTTAGGACTTTCCAAGAAAATCGATCCCTCAGTCCTCTCAGTATCTAATATAAATCCTAAAGCATTGACCATTCAAAAGACCAAAGTGGTTATCACCAAGAAATCGGAGTATCCCGTTTTGGAGGGATTTCCCAGAACTACGGAGATTCTACATCTGTCCAAACTGGAAAGAAAGAATTTCGACAGACAAATTCTCAGGCTTCAAAGTTTAAGAATACTGGATTTGAGTGAAAATCAATTGTCCAGTCTGCCCAACGAGCTTGGCACGTTTCCAAACTTGACAGAGTTGTATCTGGCTTCCAACCAGCTTGCGTCGTCTTCACCGTCGAAATGGTCGTGGCTGAATGGAGCAAATATCCGCACTACCCTCAAACTCCTGGATATCAGTAGTAATATGGTAAAAAAGATGAAATGATTTTCGTAGAAAATGTACAAACGCAATAATTAGACTGAGTATGTCAATCTTCCATTTTACGGCAGCTAACCGAATTGCCCGACCAAATAGGAAAATTGGGTTCGTTGGTGACTCTAAAAGTTGGCGATAATTCTCTGAGTACGATACCACAGAGTATCGGGACTCTGGCTTTCCTCAAGTACTTGGACTTGCAGAAGAATCTTCTGAATTGTCTACCAGGAAGTATGAAAAGTTTACGACTCCGCGAGCTTGATGTTTCCGCAAATCCATTCATCTCCAGTGATGTGCAAATGGAAAGTATCGCAATGGCCAGTAATGGCTTTGATGCTGTGCCCAGACTAATGGAAGTTGCAGCACGTCTTGTAGTACATTTAAGGTAAAAGTCCTGGAAGACTTTCGTCAAAAAGTTTGAGAGCACATTAGTAACCGAACATAATTGTTTCAAGCAGAATACACTATGATGCGAGCATAGTTCCCCTGACGGTGGTCAAGTATTTGGATAGTGCGCAGTATTGTGTTTGCGGAAAGGCCTGCTTTGTGACGTCGGTACGGCGACTGATCGAGATGGACTTAAGTCAAATATCGGGGAGCATAAAGTCCTCGGGAAATGTCCGCGTTCCGTTCGATTGTTACTTTTGTGGTGTAAAGTGCACCAGACGACATTCGTCGTTAATTTGAAGCAGCCAAAAGTTTCTTGGCGCTGTCGCGAACACGTTTTCGTCCCGATCGTACAGTTACCTGGATCGCGCATGTGATAAATTACCATACACGTCGTGAGTTTTTTATATTTTTTTATACAACTCGAAATAAAGGCTGATAAGGATTTTACAAGCAACTGTTTTTTACACTGAATCCGCAGGGAGAGGAGGGGGTTGTGGGCATCGAGCATCAGCCATTCATGATGCATTGAAAAGAGAAAAAAAAAAATTATGAATGCACTTTAAGGAAGCATTTATTGTTTTCAGTTTATCTTTCATATCATCTACCGTTAAATATAGCGATGTGTGCTAATCCGTAGTTAAATTGATATCGAGTTGATCAGTATGTTTTGTTTCTCTCTTGACAATGAGGTATACGTCCTCGTGTGACGGACAGATAATCGGAACATAGAAGTATCATTTGGATTTTGCGACGTCGGGCGCTGGGCATTTACTCTTTTTTGGTTTTTTCTTTTTTTGTTTCGTTATCTCGTACAAAAACTAACGAATGAAGCTCCTTGGTTTTTTTTTTTAAATGTTGTTCTCACGATACCCCCTTGCTACAACGATTAATGTTCTTTTTTTTTCGTTTACGCAATACGTTTGTACTATTAATTTGAACCAAAAACCGTCCACTATACAGAATTGACATATACTAAGTGTACTGCACGATAGAATATTATCCAAAACAAGTGTATACCGCGGTAAGTCAATTTAAGAACTTCTTTCATCTGTTTTTTTGTTTGGTTGTTTACTGTACCTCGAAAAAAAGCATATTTTGCCACCTCCATCACGCGTGAACGACGAGTGATGCTTCGCGTGTACACATAGACACACACGTACGCAAAACCTTACGCACACGTGGATGCAAGGGTGCATACATGTATCAACATCGACTATACATTTATTGCTATGGAAGAAGTACCATGATTCAGAGCCTCGATTTAATTCAATCGAATTTATTATATATTGTCTTTACGTAATCTATGTTATGCGTATAATACAAGTACAATAGTTTTTTCCCTTTATATTGCGTGCACTATAAATTCAGTTAAATTCGTCACTTATACCAGAGTAGCGTTAGTTCACGAGACATCTCAAATCAACGTTTTCCTTGTTGGTTTCATTATGTTTTTGTTGTTTTTTTTCGGTTTTTTTCCTTTCTTTGTTATTTGTTTTTCATAACGTACAGTTTTTACTACCATGTTGACATTGTTATATACATAACACGTCTAGCAATGACTACGTTCTTACGACTACGGCTCTCTTCGATACTCCTCCCTCCTCCGTTTTTTTCGCATTTAAAAGTTTTTCTCTTTGTGTGTTGTTGCATTGACGCATCGGTTGTTTTTTTTTTGTCATTTGTTTCCATAATTTTTCATCTCTTTCTATAACAAGATCCCGGAATGTAGCGTTAATATAATTGCCAATTATTTTGCGTGTTTATCAACTACGTCTACATTTTTATTGTCAATGCATTCGGAACTGCGTGTCTGCGATTGTTGTTGTTTTTTTAAATATTTTTTCCCTTGTTTATTTCTTCGTCTATTGTTCGTTTTATGATTTATCCCTTTCTCTTGTTCGTTACATCGTTTCCGAGTAAACGAAGAGGTGCCTCAGTATTTTTTTTTCATCTATCTTCTCGTTACATTTAAAAACTTTTTTTTTTTCCTCCTCTCTTCTCTTAGTTGGTCATTGGAAAACCAAGTTAGTCAATTAAACTCTGATCTCAATCCAGTTGAGATAACAATGAATAAAAGTTCCCTTTCTGTAAAATTTCTTTTTTTTTGTTCATTTTGGTATGTTTTTTTTTTCGTCATTTTCGCATCACGCGATTTGCCATTGCCGCTAAACGGCAAGTCTGCGAGAGACGGATAAAAGTTTTCCCTTCGCCTTCCTCATTAATACTATTAGTTAGTGTTTTCGGGTCACACGGACGTCCGGATGAATCAACGAGCGTCAATGGAAACAAGATAAGGAAACGAATCATCGAACCCGTCATTGTATTGACTTTCACATCCCGTACGTTCCCAAATATCCAAATTCATTTACCGTTTCTTCCCACGCTCAATTTTCTTTTTGTTTTCCTTCCAGTTTCACACTCGTGTATATATGTAATAGTATGTATGCTTGTAGAGCTTTAAACTCGGATGTGTTAACGCGTGTGATACGTGTGTGTTCGTGTTGGCCCTTCCCCGATATTCCTCTTTTTCTCTCCCCGGGTACTTTTCTTTTTTTCCTTCCTGCGTAGCTGTGTGCGTGCGACTATATACATATATACATATGTGTATATACAATATGTATGTATTTATATACATACATATGTATATATAATATATATTGGTAGGATTATTCGATGATAATCATAAAATCTTCATAGCAATGATAATTCATTGATGAACATATTAATAATTAATAATCATAATAATAGTCATCGTCGCCCTCTTCCATCATTGTAATAGTCGTAATAACTAATAACAACCACGATAGCACCCGCGCCGAGTCTCGAAGTATTCGACATGTTTTCCTCTCTTTTTTTTTTTGTGTTTTTCTTCCTCTTTTTTTTGTTTCTCGTTTAATCTACTGATGCATTTTTTTCTCTTTGAAATTTTTGTTTTTTTTTTTGTTTCTTTCTTTGTTAAGTTCATGTGCGTATAGTATTGTATAGAGTTATTAGAGTCTTGGGGGTCTGCGCGGGTAAAATGCACGTTCGTGTGGAAACCTCGAGGTCTCGCATTTACTATTAATATACGATATTAACTCACGGATGAATTCGTGAACGCTAAGTTACAATAATATTCCTCTTATTATCATTCCACTGATGATGGACGAGACAGTAGTGACATCCTCATAGCTGGTACCACTTTTTATCCTTATACTTGAGCATGAGCCCGTGGGCTGAACCGGAAAAGTTTTCCGCCTCGGACATCATGCGCGCCGTTCTTTCCTCCAGCTGAGACAATTTGTCGCCCCTTTCCATTACCATTTGATGAGCCATCGCAACGTCCCCGGTTGCGGTTGATACGCGCTCGCGCAATGCCTGAGTTTGAGCGTCCGGTCCTGGAATGTGTTTCGCGACGGTGCGCGAAGCTCTGCCGCTCGATTCCCCGACTGCGGTTCCAATTGATCGCCCAAACCCAAACAAACAACGATCGTTCTTTGAATCGTTGCTCCATCGGGATATCAGGTATGGCTTATCGGTAACTTACACAATTCTTCTCTGTCGAGACTTCGAGCTCCACCTCCAAAGAGGCCCTTGAAGAAACTCTCCTTCGGTGGCTCTGGCATGTCATGAGCAACGAACAAATCTCCCATCATTTCGGTAAGTTCAGAGCTGAAACAAAATTTAAGCGTTTTTCATGAATACAAAATGTCAAA
Organism: Ophioninae sp. A BG-2022a; assembly: GCA_030523105.1. Taxonomy (NCBI): domain Eukaryota; kingdom Metazoa; phylum Arthropoda; class Insecta; order Hymenoptera; family Ichneumonidae; species Ophioninae sp. A BG-2022a. Next base: position 28,440 of record JAPYZI010001498.1, read on the forward strand.
ATTTATGGACTTATAATGAATCGCAAATTAAATACAATCAATGAAAAACGTAGTTTTTTTAAATAATTTACCAAAATTCAGTGGAAACTGTGAACTTCTGTATCTCCGTGGGCGAGGAGAGATACAAAGCGTGACCTCGATTGCTCAAGCAAATTGTTTTTGCCATTCTGTAAAAGAAAATTGTTTTTTTAATTTTATATTCGTTCGTTAGCAAAATGATTCTTCGGGTATTCGATACCTGTGCTAAATCGTGTTGCGTTGTATCTGCGCTAGATAAAAAACAATCGCCGTACGAGAAGGGGATAGACCTGACACCCGTCCTTTTTTTCTTATATACAAAAGTGAATGCAAAAAGCGGCTGCTGAGTATCGAATCGGTTGGAGGTACGAGTTGCTTGTTTGTACAATTAAAAAAAAATGGCTGCAAAGTGCAGACGAGTCTGCACGTTTCGCTTCGTAACGACGCAATTGCGAGAGAAGTAATAACAACGGAAATTTCATTATAGTTTATGTGCAATCATTGAATCGCGAGAGCTGTGATCACTTCGTTCGTCCATGCAGTAGTAAAAGTTGCAGTGCCGAGCAAAAGTATTTTTTTTTTCATTGTTGCCTGAAATTGTGCGTTGAAGAAAAGTATCGGTGGTTTGATTTTTAATGTGTGTGTACATATATATGTAAATGATTAGGCGTCAAGGCTCGGATACGCGAATGTACAATTTCCAAGCTGCACCAAAATCAGCTATGCTTCCGGTCTGATGATAATGGACTATGAAAAACTTTTGACTCGTACGAATTCACTCACCTTTTTAGCATACCTACGTTAGTATCGTTCTGTCATTTTTTTTTAAATCAAGCTGTTATTTGTTATTGTTATTATCAACGAGTTTCGAGTTAATTGGTTATTAGTATATTGAGTGGGTGTTATGTCTTTCCCGTTTCAAGTCAACGAATGCGTCGAGTATGGATGAAACGAAGAATTAAAAAAAAAAGAAGAATAATAATCGTAAGAAGAAGAGGAAGAAGAAGAAGAAGAAAAAGTAGAGAAGAAGAAGAAATATTCATAGTCTGTGTTTAAATATATATATTAAATATATATATTAAAAATGAATGAATGGCGAAAAAAATAAATCCTTTAAAGCTAAAATGGCCGGAAAGAGACCGAGTAAAGCTGCGACGACAGAAAACAATAGACGAAATAAAAACCGTGATTATTAATAATTGCTTAAAAACAGCGAGTGAGTTTTATTTTTCGTGATGACTTACTGATCGGTATCGCCATTTACAAAGAGTTGATGACCCCATATGGACAACATGGGGTCTACAATGCCGTGTTTTGTAGTCTGAAAACTGTTAGAAATTACAGAAACAGTAGAAAAAAACGTATTTACCCGCGCTCCGATTAAAACGCGTAACTTCGTTTTTCATAATTTTGTTGTTGTTATACTTTAACAATGAACTTTTGAATTTGGTGTTAACCCTTAAGACCCTTTAGTCGTGAACGTAGTCGACGTTATTTCGTAAATTACCGAGCGGTTTCAACGATCGTAATTCTAGCGAGTAACGATTTTTTAAAAAATCAAACGCTTTTAATCTACGATAAATTATTCGCGCAAAGCTAGCTTTGTTTTCCTGGAATCAGGATGAACCAGTACAAAGCTGCGATAACAATAATTATTTACTGTAGCCAATTAGCCAATAGCAAAGAACGAGGCAAAAGGCACACGTTGATAAACTTTTTTTGTTTTCCTTTTGAGATCGTGCACATAACCTAAAAACGAATCGTACTCAGTAATCGAATAAAGCGTTTCGTATTTCATCCGAAAATTTGTTAATCACGATGACAACGAGGAAAATAATAGCGCAGAAGAATATTCTGTGCAGTATAAGAACGGTGCTCGAATTATAAATATACTACATGATGAACATGCCTGGCGAGCGTATTAAGGGTTAACGTGTGCGCATTATGTGTGTAGAGAAGAGAAGACAAAATAGCATGCCTTTATTGTATGTCGCTTTGCCCGATATACGATAATAACAAGCCAGCGATAAAATTATAAGTAAAAGACGAAAAACAATATCGTTATCGAGGCTCCGCGGCAAATGATCAATTTACAAATGTCGATAATCGTTATTTCCTTTCTTTTTTCGAAGCGTTCTAATTATCGTAAAATGATCAAAGTGCAAAAATACTCGATACCATTTGTGCGAATAGCATTAATCGCTCGCAAATCATCTTCGCTCGAGTCGGTAATTGCATATATGTATGTGTACACTCGTACATACATATATATGTACATTAACGTACAAGGCTGATCGAAGAAGAGTAAAAAAAAAAAGAAATGAACGAAACGTACGAGTCTTTCGCTTACCTTAGATCTAAGAGTGGTAGAAAATCAACGTCTGTCAATGGCCTCAAACTAGGTAGACTGTATATCGCTATGTGGCCATTAGAAATGTAGCACACGAGACAAACGCTGTCTGAAATTTCATAAAATTGAATAAACATCGTTGATCAATTTTGTTTCTCCTATTAGGTGTAGTAAAAGGAAATCCATTATTTTCTGGAGTCAATCAGAATCACAAAACGAGTCAACCAATCTCAAAACTGTCGATAAATTATCTTTGGTACGAAATCTCGTCTTATTAACACCATCTATTTTAAGAATCATAGATTTCTTTTTACTACATCTAATATTTTGTTCCGTATTTTTGTTTGTTTTTTTTTTTCCGCCGAGTAGAAAAAGCCCGTCGTACCTTTGAGTGATGTGATTTCCGCTTTAATCACGATATGCGTCTCGGCCAGCTGCTGCCTGTAGACACAATTTTGCGAAGGCAGAGCGACGACTCTAGCCTGCTTTTCCGACGTCAGTACGACAAATTGACGATCCTCGAAACCATCGCCGCTCGACACCTGGGCGTTCAGTAGAGGCGACATTCTGCTGTTCCCAATTTTCCCTTGGCTCTCTACGATCATAACGTTAAACGAGAGTTATTTCGAATTTTCAAAATATTGGCGTAAAAGCTTTCGTTTTTGGCTTTGCTCAGGCAGACTCGAAGGTTTTTTTTTTGGAATTGAAGATAGGGTTAAACGTACTGCTACGATCTTTACTGTCCGAGTTCTCATCCTTCCACGATTCGTAAGAGTACGGGACGAGGGCTCCGTTGCAATCCAGGAAAGACATTGTCAGGATGCTTCCCTTCAATTTAAATGTTGATCCATCTGTGCGATTAAAAAAATATACGAGCGTTCGTTATTTCGTAAAAAAAATATCTTTTGCTACTTCGTAAAAAAAGATTTTCGTTATTTCGTAAAAGAAAATATTTCCTTTGGTTATTGGGTACAAAAAAAAGATCTTTATTGATAATTTTGTAAAAAAAAAAATATTGTTTTTTGGTTCTTTCGTAAGAAAGAGATCTTTTTTGGTTATTTCTTTAAAAGAAGATCTTCCATGACAACGAGATTCAAAGCCGACCATGGTTTACATTTCGGTCGATAGAAAACACAGTAAAATACTCACTACATGTAGAAATAATCACAGGCTGAACGGTACGTTCCTCAGGTGCAGGTGTGTTAAACACGATAGTTTGTATCGAACCCAAAGACGTGCCAATCCACAGAGTTGGTAAAGTGTTGGCGTCTAAAAAAAGAAAATAAGATTAATTGTTGAGGATTAATTGATTAAATAAAATTGTTGAAAAAAAAAAACGAGGTATCGTAACGCAATTTTCTGTTGTTACGTCATTAGCCAGGTTGACGAATTATCTCACCACTTTTCTTCGTGTAGGAATCGGCAAATGTAAGGCAGCTGATGGTTTCAGTGGCAATATTTTCGAGTGATGACATACTCGAGCTTCGCGATCGTTGGAACGAGCTGTCGAGTTTGTCTATCCGGCCAGCATTTCGGAAAACGATAAAACAACGATTATACTTCGGGTTTTAAGATGATTCTTCGAATAAATTTTTCTACGAAGCATGCGTGATAAACGTATTTTTTTTTTTTTTTTTTTAATAGCGATCGCATCTCTCAACTTCCTTCGTCAAATCGCTCTTTTCTTTTACGAGAGAGAGATCAATTTTTTTTTTTTGGTATTCAATGAGTATCGCAAGTACACAAGTACAGTAATAGTTAAAAGTTATATCGTAGTGAATAGCACGGCCACGGCAAGAACAAGAAGAAGTACTCAACAACAGCAACAGCAACAGTAACAACAAGAACAACAACGACAACGACAACAACAACAACAACAACAATAATAATAATAATGTGTTATGAATTCTCTTGTTTTTTTTTTTTTTGGTTATATTGTTTCGTAACATTCACATTCACTCGATCAGATGTAAGTTTTTTTTGTTTCTTTTTTTTCCCCCACCGACCCTTTTCATGTTAATATCGAAGAGTGAGCGAGCGCCGAGTGAAATGACGGTTTATGATTGTTCATTCGCTGATAAAGTGGTGACTTACGACTTTCGTTTTATTATCTTTTTTTCTTTTTCTTTCTGTTGAGTTTCGTTTGTTAATTTGTTTCGTTTTAGCGTTTAAACAACCGCGTGTAGAGCCTGAAATATGAATTAATAATAAATTCGTGTCGTAACTCATACGTAGGTGTAACCCCGTTGAAAATAACGAAAGTTGAAAAAAAAAAAAAAATAGAAATATACATTTTGTTTTCGCGGCGTTCGTCGTTTTTGGATTGATAATTTCCGGAGGGGGAAATGGGGGTATTCTGATTTCGGAGTGGCACGAGACCTGTCGTCAGTCCAAATGTTGGCGCATGCACATGCTCGACTGACTACTCTTCTTTTTTTTTCTTTTTTTTTGTTTTATCTTTGTCGCGACATCGGACTAGAATATGGTTTTGGATTGAATTTTTCGTCGGTTTTTGCTTCGAGTTTTTGTTGGATACCTCGTGGTGTTCGCACTCGAGAAACATTATTATTGTTGGGAGATATTGTTTTGTGAGGTATGCAACGATAGCACTAGGACTTGTTGAGTCAATAGGACGGAAGATATTGTCGAGTTTGTGAAGAATAATCTTGTAAATCCCCTTTCGTCGATGTTGTAAATGTGACCGAGTAATTACATTCAAATAAAGAGCGAGTGTTGATGTGGATCCGATCGAGATTCGTATAGCGAGAATTCAATGCTGCTAGACAAGCAGAGTGAGAGACAATTAATGCGTGGCGAGTAGTAGAAGAGAGAAAGAGAGAGAGAGAGAGAGAGAGAGAGATAGGAGAAACGACGATATATATTTAGATCGAGAGAATAATGCCTCAAATGCTGTGCTTTCAAAATTACGACTATCTTCGAGCCCCAAACTGTGCAAATTTCACGCAATATTTAACAGAGAGAGAGAGAAAGAGAGAGAGAGAGAGAGACAGACAGACAGAAAGATGATCGAGAGAGACAGCTTTATCGTATCAACAATATACGAAGACTGAGATCACTATTTTTCCTCATCAATCGATCGTGACAATATCTCGTCGCGATTGAAGACGTTCCACGTGTCGTATGGTGTTTTATTATTTATTATTATTATTATTTTCTCTTCATTTTCGTCCGAATTCGATTTTGTTCGATACGTCGCCTCATTTATCACAGCCGGAAGAGCGCTTCAAACGTCCGGGTAAAAAAATGATCAAGGGCCATGAAAAAAATTGGTGGAAATCGACGAAGATGGAAAATTCTTGAAAATTCTTGAAAACTCCGAGGAAGAAAACAAAAAAAAATGAGCGTTGTCTTAACGAAGCTTGTAATATTTATATATTTTGCTGTCTCGAGAAAAAGAGGCTTAAATCGATGGATGGTTGGTGAAAGTAACGACTACCGATGAGTGGAATGCGATAGAGAATAGTATTTGAAAGAGAGAACGAGAGAGAGAGAGAGAGAGAGATAGAGAGATAGAGAAAGGAAATATAGACAGGAAAAAGCTAAGAGACGTAACCGTCGAAGAATCTACGATTGATAATAGAATAGGCGATAGAAGATTCGGAAGAATTTCACATTTTTCTTTGTCCGTATCTTTTAAATTCTGGTTCGTTTTAAATCTCCGATATGAAAATAATGTTGGCATGTTGTTGTACTACCAAAGCTGCTATACTGTCTGACGCTGTTGAGGATCGACTGGGAAGTCAAAGAAGCCTGGGGAGTGGTCGTACTGAGGTTGCGAGTATCAAGACTGCATTGGGGATGAAAAGACGCGTGGCTAGTCGAGAAGCCACTTCCAGTGCCGCTTCCACCGGAGCCCGAAGCTTGTTCCCCTTCGTAGTTGGTGATCGTCGTGCTCAAGCATTTTTGCAACTTTCGTATCCCGTGAGCCCTTGAATTACGGAGTCCCGGATCCATCCCGGATTTACGATAAGACATCCCACCACCACCTCCACCACCACCACCACCACCACCAATCGGGTTCGCACCGTCATCGTGACTGCTCGCTGATCCACCTCCAACGTTCAGGGTATCCGCCCGATTGTTACCCATGTTTCTTGCTATTTGACGGCTTACATTTCCTCCAATTACGCCAACTATACCACCGCTACCATCGCCGCAAAAAACACCGTCATTGCTATCCCCATCATCACACTTTTCACCACCAACGACACCACCAACGACAACACCACTACCACCACCGCTCATCACACTCCGTCCTCCCGTTGGCGATACGCACATCCCGTTCATCTACAAAATCATTCCAAATTATGTCAAGTATATTAGCTGTAGTCTAAAGATATCCATTTTTTTTTTGTTCTTCCTTCCAATCGATGGCTTTAGCTATCTGTGTCTCTTGTTGTATAAATACGACCGAGTTACGCTGGGATGACGTTGGAAAAATGACTAATTCTGATTGGTTGAACCAAATTTGTTGACTACAGAAAATAATGGATTTCTTTTTACTACACCTGATATAACGTCGCCTCCTTCTTCGCGTCTGTACTCGTTGTTTTTCCAACCCCTTTCTTTGTGATTGTTCCTTCGTTTCGCGGGACGAACCAGATTTTCGCGTTCGAACGAGGATACTTATCGATTTTCTAAACATCTCGTCGGTATTTCTCACGTGTTAGGATTAAAGCTCATTTACAGTTTCGGGCGTTTCTTTCGTTTGCCTCTTTTTTTGCGATTTTTCAAGGATTTTCCGGGAAAACTATACGTGATATCGATACGAATCCAATGCTATTATTTAAGTCAGGGAAAAACCTTTTCCAAACCTACCCAATGAAAGCCTGTAGTATTTAAAAAGCTCACCCTACGACCCTTTGAAATTTCGTGATTTTTGATATTCTGACCGGTGGGTTGAAATTTTTTTTTTCTCCATTTTAAACTCTTTAAAGGGTATGTTTGATCGGAAATTTCCCGCTGATTACGAATATGCCCGAGTTTTTGCCGAAAGTGGAAAATTAGACTGGGAAAATGCGAAAAACATTTTCTAAACTACTTTTTCGTCATTATTTGCTCGAAATTTTGGGTTTTCGGGGAAATAAATGGTATATTCGTGTTCAGGGGACAAAGTTACATCGAAATGGACCCATAAAAAAAATATTAAAAATCCAAAATTTTTTTCGATTTTTTGGGGATAAAAGTTTTTTCACTAAATCATGGATAACTTTTTTTCCTTTGGGATTTGGCACTCTACTTTGCGCTCAATCTTTTCGTTAGGACTTTCTCGTCAAAATGCTTTTTTAATCATTAAAATCCGATGATTTTTCGATTTTTGGCAGAATTTCAAAGTTGGACCATCGATTTTTGCAAATTTTT
>JAPYZI010001499.1:0-55756 GCA_030523105.1 Ophioninae sp. A BG-2022a
TTTTTTTTCGGAGTAAACGATGATGCATCATTTCGAGCGCATATCTCTAACGTGAATTCGACTCGAACGAAGGTGGATCGTCGTTATTCTTGAAATTGTTATTTTCGCGTTGGTTCTTTCCTAGCGTCCAATGAAAAATCGCGAAAGCGATAGCGACGAGTCGAAGATAAAGAGAGAGGGGGCGGGGGGGGGGGCGGAGGTGAAACGAAGAATGCAAATGCGAGCACTTCGACGAAACTGTTGAATAAAAAAAAAAATAAAAAAACAACGAAATCGTTCGGTAAGTGTTTTCTCGGGTTTGCGTGTATAAAAAAAAAGGGGGGAACTGTCGTTTCGAGATAAACGACAGTTGGGAGTCCTTTTTTACGCGTTGCAAGGGAAAGTAGAAACAAGACGGATGGAACGAAACAACGAAGCTGGGGCCAATCTTGAATCGGTATAATGAAAAGAGGATTTTGATATCCTCGTGTTGCAACGAGCTCGTAACGTCAGTATATGCTTTTCGTCGTTGGGAGGTGATTGAAGCTTTTAATTTGTTTATACGACGCGATTTTCTAATCAGTAAAAAATATGGAGTTTCTCCATATTGAGGATAAGGTACCTGATCCATGTAAGGCCCAATGCTTAATAAAGCCCACCTTTTAAATATCCAAAACTACAGTGTCAAACGGATTGAACTCTCATCGTCGAGAGTCCAACTTTGAATGATCGAAATTGCCACAGCAACCGCCGCGTTTTGTCGAACTTTTATTATTATTATATGTAGTGGTTTATCAACACTGTACACGTTGTTATCAACATTCAAGTTTAAAATTGTAGATTATATATTTTTAATTTTTTTTTTTGTACGTAATTACAACGGATATGGCATTATTAAGAAACAGTGGTCTGAATAAGACCCAGAAAACGGTTTATTAAAAAAAAAGCTTATGATGAATAGTGAACATTGTTCTCTAAACCAAAATTATTATTGATACATCGATTATTGAATAAATGATTAATTAAACATTCTCGTTTTATTTCAACATTCATAGTTTTCTTTTTGTACTTAAAAACAATTAAGGCGAGCTTTGTACATAGGTGAAGTATCTTACTATGAAAACTGAAATTTTGAGTTTTTTCGAATTTGGCAGTGCGCCTATCAACGGCAGTGGCGATTCTTCGATGACTCCAGTGCGCGAACGTGCGCGCGAAGGATGCCGCGATCGCGAAACGGCCGAAAGCCGCGAATAAAATTGGCATACGTAAGAAAAAAAACGTGGCGGGAGGAAACGCCGGAGTGTACCATGACCCATTATAATTCGGCAGGCGAATCGCGGGTACGTAATGATAAGGCCGAGAGAGCGGTGTATCCAAGAAGGAAAGGGGGAGGGGTTTGAGGGACAAGAGAGAGAGAGAGATGAAGATTTTTCATCTCCAAGCACAAGGTAAAGAGAAAGGAAGAAAGAGAGGGAGGGAGGGAGGGAGGGAGAGAGAGATAGTCATAGGCTACACATGGGGGGGATAAACGAAGATAATCGACTCGGGGCACGCTCACCTTTTGCCGAATGCAAGGAAGTACGATAAAAGAAGGAAGAAGAGAGAAAGAAAGACCCCCTCCCTCTCTCTCTCTCTTACTCTCGTTCGAGTGATCATTGGAGGAACGAGATCGTGAACGAGTTCGTCCGGTAACACGGAGCCCGGAGCCCTTCGGAACTGATGTCGACTCGGAGGAGAGTTCGAGAGCATTCTCCGATCACAGCCAAGAAGTATATTAGTATTCATGTACCTGTATAGATCCACATATCGATTGCTAACAACTAAAAAGTCGTAAACCACCTAACTGTACCCATCGATTCCTCCGGATAACGTCCTTTTGTTGCCCAGTCTAACCTATATACATACACACGTACACAGACACACGTGAAAGCTATAGCAGTGTACAGGCCTTCGCACTTCGTCACGAAGATCAATGCCCGGGCGACGAATACTATTTTTCTTCATCTTTTTCTTACTTTCCTTTTTTTTTTCTCCTTCTTCTTCTTCTTTTTGTTTTCGTTTCGTTTCTTTTCTTTTTCGTGTCGGCCTTTTTTTTTCACAAGGCGCGGCTCACGATCGAGTCTGGTGAAAGACAGACACTCGACGTTACGAAGAGTGAGGCGGTTTTTGTTGCGAGGCAAGGGGGCGGATGTAAAAGATGTAGCAACGGGGGATCGTATCTAATATTATCGCGCACGTTTATATATATATAGATACGTACGTGTGCATAACCCAAGTACAATACCTATCAAGCGTATATCTATATACGGAGGAAGGAAATCTTCTTTCATGAAACTCTCTCAGTCTCTCTCTCTCTCTCTCTCCGTCCCTCTCCGCTCTCCCGGTGGATGACGTTGCGATCTTGAGAGACACGGGAGAGGCGTTTCGAAGTTCAACGGGGGGTATGCGCGTATGAAGTTCCGAAAGAGTTACGAAACGCGTTATCCACCTAGCACGATGAGCTTCCTTGTAAATGGTCTGGCTATGTGACAAACGTACCTACACCCCGGGACCTTTGAATCGAACGCTCCACGTGAGAACGAACGACAAGATGTACCTGACGACTCTACGCGATGGTAACCTCTCGGATGTGTCTCTTTGGTTTTCCTATCGTGATGTTTTTATTCTCTTTTTGTTTTCCTTCAATGGGAACCGAAGAGTTTGACGCTTTTGCATTGTTGGTGCGTCACGATGCTGTTTTATTCTTTTGAGTCTTTGTTTTTATAAACGGGATTTCTTTTCTTTTTTGCAAGTGGAGGGAGAGAGAGTTTGCGATGAAACTGCGCGATCGTTTTTTGAAAAATGTTTTTTGAAATATTAATAAAGGAGGAAAAGAACGCGAAAACAATTTTTCGGATATGTCGTAGTTTTCCCGACGAATAAAAATTGGTGATAAATGTAAAAAAAAAAACAGGAGGTCACAGTGCTGTTGTCCCTTAAAGAAGGGTGGATTCTTTGTGCGATGAATGCTTGCATCGTTCCGAAAAATGCTTGCATCGGTCCGAAAAATCAATATACTTTTTGACTCGGCACTTGTCACTTGTTCACTGCGCTAATTCGTAACTTCCGTTGCTACGATAGCTACCGTAATCTGCAGCAGAGAAAAATGTCCAAAAAGTATTCTAGAATGGGTTTTTCCCATTTTCCCAGTCGAATTTTGCACTTTTGGAAAAAACTCGGGCAGATTCGTAATCAGCGGAAAATTTCCGATCAAATACATCCTTTTAAAAGATTAAAAACGGAAAAAAAAAATTTTCGTCTTCCCCCGGCCACTTTGCCGGAATCTTGAAAATCACGGAATTTCAAAAGGTCGTAAGATGAGCTTCTCTTGTGGTATGGGGATACATTTGGTGGGTTTGGAAAAGGATTTTGCCTAACTTAAATAATGGCCTTGGATTCGTATCGATATCTCTAATAGTTTTCCCGGAAAGTCCACTTGAAAAATCGCTGAAAAAAACGCAAAGGGGTATGTATGGAAAAATTTGCAAAAATCGATGGTTGAACTTTGAAATTCTGCCAAAAATCGAAAAACCATCGGATATTAATGATTAAAAAAGGATTTTGAAGAGAAAATCATAACGAAGAGATTGAGCGCAAAGTGGAGTCCGAAACGCTAAAGGAAAAAAAATTATCGATGATTTAGTGAAAAAACGTGTATCTCTCAAAGATCCAAAAAAAAATTTTGATTTTTAATATTTTTTTTATTGACCCATTTCGACGTAATTTGATCTCCTGAGAACAAATCTACCATTCATTTTCTCCAAAACCCAAAATTCCCATGAAAAAATTATAAAAAACTTCTAAAATCACGATTTCTTATGCTGTGTGCAGTGTTTTCGACGAAAATTCGTTGATACTCGTAATCAGCTGAAAATTTCCGATTATACAGACCCTTTTAATACTTTTAAAACAGAAAAAAAATGATCGACTAGCCCGGCCACTTTTCCGGAATCTCAAAAATCACGAAATTTTAAGGTCGTAGAGTGAGCTTCTTATATACCATAGAGATTCAATGGTTGTATTTGGACCAAGTTTTTCCTTAACTTAAATAATGGCGTTAGATTCATATTGATATCTCATATAGATTTCCCGGAAAGTATATACCACTTATATGTATGCGAGTATCGGTTGACACGCGTACATATACGCGTGTGTTTTCATTGCGACGAAACTACGCGCGTCTTTTCTCCACGCTGCGCTCGTAACGAATCCACACGTACATAAAGACACACGCGGGCACGCTCGGCAATAGTCCCGCCACGATTCTTCGCCCGAAAAGTCGAAAGTTCGCGGCCGAATTGGCGTGCGAGGCGCGCCATCCGTCGGTAGTTACTCGCAGTGCAAAATCCCCAAAATGTTGTCATAACCGACGTAACGCGGTGCCGCGTCAAAAGTTTCCAACTTTTAACGCGGCACCGCGTCATTCCCTTAAGGACTCAAAAATTCAAATCCCAAAAGAAATCGCTTTTCCCAAACAAGCCTGAACAAAAAAAGCCAAAAAAATCCTTCCGGTTTCCAACACCGGTTGGCAGGAATAGAAACAGCAGAACGCTGAATCACCGCGAGGTTTTCAGAAACTGTACTTTTTTTTTAACAAGATAACAACAATTAACAAGTAACATGTGCCTACAAATTGCGGAGAGATAACGTACCGCGTATGTAAGCGTGTACCCGGAGACAAATTAGCGCTCGACATTAAGAGACAGGCATTAGCTAGAAGAGTTGATAAACCCAGCTAAGACTCACCGAGTCCGGATCTTCTGGCTTTGCGGCAAGAGCCAAACGTATGTGTGGAAGAACGTACGTTTACACGTATACATATATACACACGTACGCAATCGTCCGTAAAACTTGCATCCACCGGACCGCAGGCTGCAGCATCGCAAGACTTTTCTCTCCCCGTTCCACTCACCCTCTCTTCCCCCCCCCCCCCCCTCCCCTTTCCACCACCGCGTATCATCTCTCGGCGTATTCTCGATTTGCTTACCCGCGTCTACGGGATTGCCCAGCTAAAATACCGCATCGGACCCTACCGCGGTCCTGGCACCCGCAAATTATTTTCCTCCAGTGGTAAAATTCATTCGAGGATCCCCACCACCGCCATCACCATCACCTTGGAGGAGCCACTTGTTGCGCTACCTTCCATCGCAAACTTGCTCTCAATTAATGCACGTCCAGTTTTTATATATTCACTAAGATAAACTTTATTTTTTTTGTTATGTTTATTTATTTTTGCACGTATGTTCTATTTTTTGTCATTTTACCTTAGAATGTGGGAAGGAAGCTTTATCTTTTTGTCCTAGAATGTATGGGAAAGTAATTTTTATCAGTGTTCTTTAAAATATTAAAAAACATTTGTTTACCATTTTAGCCTGGAGTATTTAAAAGATTTTTCTATCATTTTTCACTACAATATGCTACATTTTTTTTGTACCTTTTCACTGGATAATATTCAACAACAATTACTACCATTTTACCCTTCAAAATACGAAAGACATTTTTACCCTCTTTCCCTAGAATATTCGAAAAGACTTTTTTATCATTGCACCTAAGAATATTGAAAATAAAATTATTTATATTTTACAGTGAAATATGCGAATGAAATTTTTACCATTTCACCTCAGAATATTTTTAAACAAAATGTACCATGGCTTTTTCTAAAACATTAAAAAGATAATTACTAAATCTCTTATCAAAAATAATTACTAAATTACGAAAAAAAAAAAAAAAAAAAAAATTAGCAAACCTGTTAAAATAATTACGACCTTTTTACTTTAGAACACTCAGAAAAGAACTTCGCGCTATCGATAAGAACTCTTCTTTGTCTTTCCCTCAACATTCCTAAAACGGACAACGCGAAAAATATTTGGAAATCAGAAATTCGAAAATTAAACAAAAAAACAAGTAAACGACAATGGCGAGAACCGTTTATCTCGGTTTCGCAAGCGGAGTGTCTAGTAGGGACGTCAAAAGTGGCAATGGGGAAATGTCTGAACGATCCGAGCCTTTCAGCGCCGATATATCGCGCGTCTAGCGCAACCCCCCCCCCCCCCCAAATCCTTTTTCCGCAGAAACTTACGTAGGCACACTTTTCCGGGCACGTAGTCCGAGAATGGACCAAAGCATTGATCGAGGGCTATCCGGTGAAGATAAACGTTGCAACGATCGAGATTACATATATGTTCCGTTCAACAAGCTCTATACATACACAGGGTGAGTCGCGAGAAACAGAATACCTGAATATCTCTGTTGAATTATAAAATGGATAAAAAAAGTTTTTACGTATCCAAAATTTTAACGGTTTGTTCGGGGTATAATATTCTAAATTTTCATTAGATTTTGTTAGAGTTTTTTCTTAAATTTTGTTCGGTTATTTTATAATTTTTTATAATATAAAAATCGTTATTATATTTTTTAGAATGTTTGAAGCTCGTTACGAAATCCCAATATTAAAAAAACTGCATCGAAAATAGTCAGATGTTAATTATCTCAAAGCTGGCGAACAAGATTAAAAGAAGAAAAAAAAAACGTATGTCCAAAATACATGCAATTACAGAAATAAAGGATCGTAAATGGGACATTTATTATTACTAAGATCATACAAATACCAGCCAACCTGTTTTTTCAACATTATATAATTATTCATACGCCATCTCCCAGAAAAGTATCGAACGAATATTCAGAATACAAAATTGAAAAAAAAACTACGAGTTTTTTCGTGACAAGTCTTAAAAAGTCTAGTGACCCTAAAACGATTTGTCCTGTAGTTGAGACTAGTTGAGACTACAGGACAAATCGTAGATCCCTCTCGGACTCGTGTATCACGCGACCCCAGTGCTTACAAATTTTGCATATCCCGAGGCTCTTGCCATTTCTTAAAAGCTTAAATAATCGTTGAAAAACCGTATTTTCGTATAACAGTGAGGTTACGTCCTAAGTGTCCTTAATTCGTCAGGAACGAGTTCTCGAGACGAAAATTCAAATCGTGATCGAAGGAACAGGTATAGCAGAATCGGTCACCCTGTATACGCGTGTGTACACGACACGTATGGCTAACGGCGTGACGTATTGATGCAAGGCGAAGAGGGCGCGCGCAGCGAGGCAAGTAATCTCTCCCAAGACACCGAGAAAGAGCGAAAAGGCCGAGATGAAGCGGGAGGGAAAGGGGGAGGGGGTACGAGGGACGAAGGAGCAAACTGCAAGCGTCGATCACGTCGTTCTTTCTCCGGTATGTGTACAAAGGAAGGATAGCGCAGTGTACATAGCAGAAAACAACCTGTTGGTCTTAGCTGGCGGTGATCTCACAGGAGCACAGGAGACGCGGCGCTGCCGATCGGCAGCGCGTAACAGACAGCGTTGAGCGAGAGGAACGATCGTTCGACGATTGCACCTTCTCGCTCGTCGCGGTCCCCCATCGGGTCTTGCGCGAACGCGAAACAACCAACTTTTCCCTCGCCCGTGTTGCCACACTCGATTCTTTCGTGTCCGTTTCTCCGCTGTTGGTGCTGTTGCTGTTGCTGTTGCTCCTGGTGCCGGTGATCCCAGACACGGAAGAATTATAAATGTATTGCCGCGTGTCTGTCTTGGTCCCTTGATCCTTCGGTTATTCGCTCGTTTACGCAAGTTTTTCCGCTAATCGGGCTCGCGATCGCTTAGCAGTTACTAAACACCTGGTTTTTAAAGATCGAGACTGTTGGGAACGCCGAGACTGGACTTCAGTCTTGGCGTACTTTTCCAGATGTAAAGATGAAGGAGGAGGGGGTCTGGGGGGCACGTTCAGTCGCCGGGTTGGGCAATCGAAATATCTGGAGAACCAAGCCTCGTGCTTGTGGAAAAAAAACGGTACGGAGGATCGAAACGCTTCGTGTCATCACCTGGTTACTAAGATTTTCATTATTATGAACAAGGGAAAAAACGCGAATGAAAATTGTTGTTTTTTTTTTCAGCAGTTTGCGAAGAATCAATGAAGCAACCGAGTCCGCATTGGTGATAAATGAATAGGTGGTAATGAAGAACCTAGGTGAATAGATTATTAGGTGATAATAAACAAGCTAAATTCAGCAAATGAGTTGGCCACGGTGAATAATACCCCTGTTCCTAATATCTGCAGCCCAACTCGAAGACAAACACGCTTTGGTACAGGCCAAAGTAGATTTTATTTTTCTACGAGAGACAGTTAAGAAATTACGGGACGATAATTCCAATATTGCTCAAGTCCGTCTATCTCGGGGGCCAATCATCAGAGATTGAATCGCAGACGAATGAGCACTCTTGTTCGCTCGTGTCAATGTACCAACTTGGACCCATTGTACGATTGATGAAAAGCCTTCGATAACAGATTTTCCGTTGACGAAGGTTTTTGCTTAATTTGGAAAGTTTTTCGAGACGAAAATCCTGGTTAGTTTGGAGTTTCGTTACACGAATATAAATCCTTATAGAGGTGTGTATGGTGCTCTATAAGGATAGCCAATGTGTGTGTTTATTTATACACTCTTGATTATGAGGGTATGGGATCCTCTATAAGGATTTCTCTTCGTTTAACCAACCTCGAAACTATCGAGGACTGGGACTCTATTACTGAACTCGAATAAAATGGAAAATTCACGCTCCGGCCAGTTCTGCCACGGGAAAAAGGCGCTCGTGTCACGATACAACAACGTGAAAATGAATTTTAGGTTGCCATCGATAAAGATCGAAGTCGACCATTATCAACTTTTGCTTTGTGCCGAGACGGTTGGTATTTTCAACGCTCGAGTGTAATTATTCTTTTTCCATTTCTTCATTCCAACTATCCTGTATAACCTACTTTTGCCGATTGAGATTGCGAATGCTCGATAATTACGCGTACAAATTTATACTTTATTTTCGGAGTCTGAGAAGAAGAAAAAAAGAAAACGAGTTTGCGCTATCGAGAAGGAAAGAAAGAAAATTCCAGTGCCTCACCGATCAATTCAACACCATTCACAATCGTGTTGATTTCTTTGTGTTTGTTTCAAATTTATTACATTTTTCCAGTGCAATGGTGTTTTCACTGATAGTTTTTTCTGCATTTTTTTTTTTTCATTAATTATTAACAACGATCGTGTAATTCTCGCTTACAAACCCGACAAAAGAATGCAAATGTTCTATTTTTTATTGTAAACCAATAAGAAAATAAAAAGCGACATAAAAAATTAAAAAATGATTATAAACACATTTAAAAAATACAAAATTTGTTGAAATCTCATCCGTTAATATCTATTTAAATAAATAATACGACTTGAAAGTAATCATCGTTGGAATGCGACGAAAATCAATTTTTCAAATCCCTCAATCTTTTTTTCTCCCAATTACGAAACCAAAATCGTCCCAACGTTACGACGTTTTCATCATAAATTCGTAACCTCATTAGTATCTACAAAGAAAACTCAGTCACGTCAATAAAAAAAGCAGAAAAAAAATCGTAAAAAAAAAATATTAAAAAAACGATCATCACGATCGAACGATCGATACTACAACGTTGCGCGAAGAATTCTTTTTCATTTTATATTTTTCGATCGTACGACCAAGATCAATGAGACCAATCGAACAAACCCGAACGAAGCGAACCCAAAACCAACGTCTGTAAGAAACCCGAACAAAACAAACCCAAACAACGGGGATTCCCGCGAACCCACCAAAACCAATAAACCCTGATTGATCCATCGTCCTCGTATTCAAGCCCGTTGAAACAAGTACGTACTTCGAGTATCCCGTAATTTTCAGGTTTCGTAGAATACGGTGTGTCAGTCGTATCGATCGATCGGCGCAAGTTGCGGCACGTATCGAATCGTTCCTCGAAACAATTTGCAAGGGAATTGGAAAGACGAGTCAACCGGGTTGACGGTGAGTAAACGGCGGTGTTTTCTAACCGGCATCACCGTGAACATCACACATCACGAAGCACTAAGCGAGTACAGAAGTTCCGAGTTTAGCAGAGTCCCGCGCGGGCAGAACTATATAATTTTTACCGAACTATCAACGATTAGATATACGTATGGTATAAACGTGTTTCACGTATAAGCGCAATCGCGATAAATGTACGTACCTATTCGCAGGGTATATCGGTTGTACGGTCAACGTTATGCACACACCGGGCACTTGAGTTGCGGATAGACGAAGATCATGAGTGGGGTACACTTGGGGACGCAACAGTAACCAACCCTCCTCCTCCTCCTCCTTCTTCTCTTCGTCCTACTCTTCTCTCTCTCTCTCTCTCTCTCTCTCCGCAATCTTATAAGACCCTCCTCGGTAAAGATTATAGCATTTCAGTGGCTTGACGAAAGGAGCGAATATCTCTTACCCATATTATGCTTATTAATGGAATATAAGCATACGGGAGATGGAACGTTACTTAAGTACGCGGTAGATATCCACGCGGGAGTTGGACCCCACGGTGGAAGATTATGAGTCGTTTTATGAGGAATGCGAGAGTAATTCTTTCCTTGACGTAAACTTTGCTCACGGACCTAAAATGTCTTTCCCACCCTCCCGCCATTGGAGCCCTCTCTCTATCTCTATCTCTCTCTCTCTCTCTCTCTCTGTCTCTCGCTCTCTCTCTGGCTTTCTCTGTAAAAGAGCATGAAAAGAGGGGCCCGGGAGGGGGAGTCAAATTAATTCAAGATACAACGAGATATCATATATCGCGCCAATCTGGCAAGCACGTATGGCAGTAACGAATATTTACTGTCTTCTTCATCTTTAGCCATTTGCTCTCGTGGCTATTTTTTTTTTTCGTGAAAGGCAAAAGGCAAAAGACTCAGCTCGGTACACGCGTGTCACGTGTCCTTTTTATTTTTTATCTATACGTTTGGTAGGTCTATGTACGTCTGCCGAAATCTCTACGGGGACTACGTCACGGAAAAACGTTACGTATCCCAAGCGAGACGTTTCTCAACTTCGCATAATCTCGCGGTTGAAAAATGAAAAAGAACAACGAATGAAACTCCACGTACAGTGAACATTCAATTTTCTACGATTTATGGCGGGGTGAAGGAGGGATTGATGAAAAATGGAGATTGGGTGTGTATAATGTTGGAGTTTAGAGAATTTATCATTTTTTTGTGTGAATATTTGAGGTACGAAAATAATGCTATTATTTTACAGAATTTTCGATGATTCGCGATGCCCCAGTCGTCCATGATATTTTGATAACAATTGAAACGAGAAATTGAGAAATTGATAATTAAAAACGAGAAAGAAAGAATTCGTTGGGTCCCTAGGATGCGAATTTCAAGCCAATGAGTGTCTTGAGTACTTGAGAACTATCAAACGCATTCCGAAGTAGTTTGATTAAAAGAGTCATCGAGTAAACCTAATTCAATAAAAATTGCGCACTGATTATTTAACGTTACGTATACAAAATAATTTTCAATGGAAAGGACAAGAATTTGGTATTGAAAATGTGGAAAAGCTTTGAGCTTTCAACTGTAACGTTTTTTATGATTTTTCTAATTTTCACTTTTTGTTTTACGCAATCTACAGGTACCCTGTTTGCATCAATGTTCATTTTTCAAGTCAATATTTTTCGCAACATCGTCGATCTATTTTCAAAAGTTCATATTTTTCAACGACACTTTGGACATTTCGAAGGATTCTATTTCGAGTCAACGTTTATTCATCATTTTTACGTTTGAGGTTATGTTTCGGGATCAGCATTGACTGCTCCCTTTGTGACGCAAAGGATCACAAAAATCCAAGTTTCACCGTTGCGCTTTATCGCAAGATTCTCGAGTTGTCGTTATTTTCGGTCTTACGCAGTCGCGCGGTTAAATATCGTTACGTTCGCGTGTACATTACGTGAAAGTAATTACGGGAGGTTAGGCCAGCGGTGTTAGCTCGGATCGGTCACCCATCCGTATACAGGGGCGCGAGAACGTGTTTACGCGTATACGCGTGTAGTA
Organism: Ophioninae sp. A BG-2022a; assembly: GCA_030523105.1. Lineage (NCBI taxonomy): Eukaryota > Metazoa > Arthropoda > Insecta > Hymenoptera > Ichneumonidae > Ophioninae sp. A BG-2022a. The sequence goes on from JAPYZI010001499.1 coordinate 11,940, forward strand.
CGTATTTATGTGTGTCGCAAGGCATAGAGACAGAGAGAAAGAGAGAGAGCGGTAGAAAATAAATCGGGGAACGGACTAACCGGGGTCTCAAGCCCGCAGAGGCAAAATGCCAAGCGAGCAATCGATCAATCGTACGTCTCGGAGGCATTACCGAGTTATTAGGAGAAAAATCGCGTGTATACGCGGGATAGGACGAGACGAGATGAGAGAGAGAGAGAGAAATATAGATATAGATCGAGAGAAAGAGAGATAAAGAGAGAGAGAGAGAGAGAGAGAGAGAGAGATAATGCAAACAGAAGAGAAAAATAAATATAATAAAAAAAAGCGAGGCAAGAGAAAACGAGGAAAAACGAAAAAAAAAAAACAAAATAAACAAAAAAGAGAATCGAGGCAAAAGTGAGGATGTATGGGGGTTCTTGTCACGGCGGGGGGTTTTCACATGCGGTGTGTGGCGCTGAGCAACACTCTCGATATCCCACGAACACCTCGCATATACGGTAACCCATGTTTACCTCTCTCTCTCTCTCTCTCTCTTTCTCAACGTACTCTCTTACGGCTCTTTCTATCGCACATAAACGCCAGCATCACGCACTTTCCCTCTCCTCCCCCCCCCCCCCCACTCCCTCGCCACCGCCCGTATATTCTTTTTTTCAGTTATTCCTTCATATTCACAAGAATAAGGTAGGTAAAAGGGTAAAGGATATCGAGAAAGAGAAATTTACTGTAAAAGTAGAGGGGATAGAGAGATTATACTGAAGAGCGAGGAGAGGGGAGGGGGGGGGGGGGGGGGGAGGCTAAATGACGAAGATGTAGAGATTCTAACGAAAGGTGGGCTTCTGCGGCAAGAGGATTCAACGAGAGATGCAAGCTACTCGAGGGGCACAAATAACTCTATCTTTCTTTCTCTCTCTCTCTTTATACCTTACGGCGCGAATCCACACCGACGCGAGCAACGACGAGCCAACGTGATGCAGCTATTCGCGTGAATGTGTAGAGCTGCATATATACATTGGTTAACGTCCGTTATGCAATATTGGCCATTTGAACAATTGGCTGTTTCGAGGACGTTGAAAGAACGTTCTAAATCGTTCAAACGAGCCGATACTTTCGAAGACCGTTGAAAATAGAGAACCCTCGTGGAAATTACGTTAAGACGTAGACGCTTGTAACTTTGTTGTGATTTTGAAGACGGTCGGATGGATGTAACGTTGGATAAGAGGACCGACGGATTACAAGGACTAACCTCAAAGTTAACGGTCGCGAAAATTAACTCTCCGTGTGTTTGCACGCGCGTGGCCGCACACTTGCTTACGTAAAACTGCGCGAGTACCCTATCGATGTGAAAACTGATGGGGAATGATTTATTCGTTGTACTCGTGCGGGGGCTGGTTATTTTATTTTTTGTTTTTGTTTTTCCTCTTTTGTCATTTTCTTGTAATGCGTTCGATCGTCGTTATACGTTAGGGTTGCAAGGATGCAATCAAACGTGGCCGAAACGCTGGTCAATCGACCAGCGATCAAATTTGTTGACTTCTAACGAAGCAAGCTTTAATCTCATCGGAGTTATTGCGCGAGTGAGATCCGAATCCTCAAGCCATTGGGGCATGACGATGGGACATGAGCAAGTTTGAAAAATAAATGAAAACATCACTAAAAAATCGGCAGGGGATAGTTTAAATAACAAACTAAAAAATGTGATGAATGACAAAATACAAAAACAAAAAACAGAAGAAATGGGTGGCCAAAAAATCGAAAAAAGTGGCAGACCAAAAACACCAAAAACCAGAAGAGATGAATGGCCCAAAATAACCCAAAAACCTGAAGAAATTCAAGGCCGAAAACACCGAAAGAACCAAAAATAGATGAATGGCAAAAATTACAAAAAAATAAAAATAATGGATGACCGAAAACTCCGAAAATCCTGAAAGAGATGAATGGCCAAAAACATGGAAAGAACAAAAAACGAATGAACGGCAAAAATCACCAAAAAAACCGAATGAATGGCAAAAATCACAAAAAAAAAAATACCGCGAGAAGAGAAAAAGCGATCACAAAAAAAGTGATCCAAAGAGAACATCGTCATGAACCCACAACGAATAAGGTACGCGAACGCCCAGCGAAGCGTAGAAAGAACGGAATTTAAAGACGAGTATGCAGTCACTTACGGGCGTTGACAGACCCGAATGAACGTTCGATATCCGTCGTTACTCACCGTTCGTACTTTTCATAGTCGAAAGCGCGAAGAACAATCGCGACTTCGACGAATATTTTGCGAGCGAGATAAACTTTAATTCTCAAACTGTACACTGGTGCATGGCAAAAGGATTAGGCAGCTGTGCGAAATCGGCTGCGTCATCAGAGACGCCGTAACCGAGACCTTTTCCACGTTTTGATCGTACCGCACCACCATTTTCCTCTCTGGAAGCGAACAACCAGTCGGATCCAGAGGTAATAAGCGAGAGGGAAGAAAAGAAGTTAAAAAGGAGGAAAGAAGAGAGAGAAAAAGAGATAGCCAAGATAGACTCGCGGAGACGACCGAAGATAGATAAGACGCACATACGCGTGTCTTCCACCGTTGGTACTAATTGCATCAACATACCAGTTCGCCAGCCACGTCAAAGTGCACCTGTGTACAGTATTAACTTGTGGTCGGTTGCACGTACATATTTCTCCCTTTTCCCTTCCCCCACCCACCTTCCTCCCTCTCGTTATCCTTTATTACTATTTTCTCTCTTTTATTCTCGCGCGAATTGTCCAACTGCTCGTACCATCTTTGCTCTCTCTCTCTCTCTCTCTCTCTCTCTCTCCTCGCTTCTTTAACCGTCCGAGACTCCGGAGCGAAGTGCCCAAACTCCCCGTCTTTTTCTCTCCTCTTCAACGCTCATAGGAGGCATTAGACCCAGGCGCGTGGATCTTCAACGTACGATATAGATCGCGTGTTCGCGCGAGAATGTCGTTGCATGTTCAACAAGAGGAACTGAGAGAAAAAAAGAGAGAGAGAGAGAGAAAGTGAGAAAACCAGCAAGCGAGAAAAAGACAGCAAGATGGAATCTCCACCATCCGCAATTAAATACAGCGAACGTCTGATGGCTGAAGCGTCGGTGAGAAGACGGAAGAGCGTGGTGGGTCGGGAAGGAGGGGGGTTTGGGGGGTTGTTGTAGAATTTTCGCTCGACGCCCACGTTCCCATGTATAAACTACTAGACGGAGACCTAATATCTCTCCTTCGTTGCATCGTTTCTTCTTTATCGCAATACCCTTTTTTTTTATTTTCTTCCTTCCCTTTTTTTTCCTCCTCATTTTCTTCATCCTTCGTCTAGACGGCTCTCCCCTCCTTCGTCTTTTTCTCCTCCGGATGTTTCCATCCCATCGCAATCCCAACATTCTCGTTTCTCGGTCCAACGAGAGAGGACGAGATAGCGAGTAAGGTAAGGGGGGGGGGGGGGGGGGGGAGGGGGGGGGGCGGGGTTATAGCGGGGAACCAAGAGCTATAAAGCCTTCCCAAAGCCATTATCAACTTTCTCTCGTAGTCCTACGCGCAGGGAAAAGAGGTGTACAGGGTTCGAGCCTTCAGTTCCATACTGGACAGTGGGGTATCCCGAGAAACGAACAATCTCAAAATTTCGCGGCCCTCAAGATATATAAAAGCGGGAGGCCGAATCCGTAGAGGAAGGAGAGAGAAAGAGAGGGATGGCGGAAGAGAAGGGGGAGGGGGAGGCATCGAGTGGTTCTCTTACAAATGGAAAAAGGATGGGCCAATGCGAACGATGGATCCTGCTTAGCCCTCGGGACACACAATTCTTTCGATCGTTCTCCTTATTCCTGTGTGTGTGTGTGTGTGTGTGTACCTCTCTCTCTCTTTTTCCCTCACTCTTGTCTCTGCACGCTCTCAAGCCACGATTCGTAAAACGCCGAATATTTGCCAAATGACCACCTCTCGATGTGCCCTCTCGTGATGGTCGTTCGCGCGCGACTCTCTTCTCTCTTTCTCTCTCTCTCTCTCTCTCTCTCTCTTCAATTTACCCGAATAAGCGAAGAGAGACACGCGATTTTATTTTCTTTATGCTTTTTCGCTCTTCCTCATTTTCTCTTATTCGTTTCGAGCCAATAATACGCACCTACGGATGTTCAGCTATGGTCGCCGAGCCAACACTAATAATGCCCCCGGACCGTCAGGACTAGAAGAGCAGGGGCTTCATTTTTCATATGACACGTATTAGACGTATACACATATATATATATATACATATATATATAGGTATAAATAATATGGATCGGTGGACAAACGAATCGGGAATGATCGAAAAACTCCGAGAGAGAGAGAGAGAGAGATGTCAAAATATGAGCTAGGAGAGACGGAAGAACCATGGCTAAGAATACCTCCAAAGTTTGTGAACGTATACACCAGAAGTTAAAAGAAGTTAAAAAGGAGGAAAGAAGAGAGAGAAAAAGAGATAGCCAAGATAGACTCGCACAGACGGACCACATTAACACCGAGATGGACACGAGAAGAGCCTCGAGTTCCGATCGAACGAGCGTGTAAGGCAGGTGTTTTTATATTTTTATTTTTATTTTTTTTTTTATTTTTTTATTATTATTGAAATGACACAGTGCCGAAAATTATATAGGGGAAAGAAACAGAAATCAGTAGTAGGAACTAGGCTCGAAACTCGGTCCCGGAGATGAAATTTCTATCCCTCCTTATGATTACGATTGTTTCTTTCTTCGTTTTGTTTTTTGTTTATCGTTTTTGTTTGTTTTTTTTTTGTTGCTTTTTTTTCATCGCGCACACACGCGGGTATACGTAATTTTTTTTTTTTAATTTTTTTTTTTTAATATCCGCACGATCGTTTTGTTCGTTCTTTTTTTACGACGAGACAGATACCTTCGAGAAGGACACGAGGAGGGTGAAGGGTGAGGGGAATGAGGAACCCAGTGATCTCGCCTAGTTTCGCAAAACGTCTTCACCCGGCTACGAGTATAATGATGGGGCGATGAGTGCTGATTGCTCCTCGTCGCCGTGCTCTTAGTCGTCATCCTGATTGTCGTACTCGTCTCACCCGTTGGTGTCCCCGGTGAGAACGAGAAACGCCGAGAAGAGAGGACGGAGTTGAGGGGATGGGAGATAGGATTAGAAGGGAGAAAAGAGAGTAAGAAGCTAAAAGAAAGGAATGAGAGAAAAAGTAGTTTGCCAAGGACGCAATTTTTAGTGCGAGCAATAACATTGGGGTTATAAGTGTTGGTCGGGATCTTTTCGAAGCCGAGATTCTCGGGGTCATTCGCTACGTTAACCCAATGAAATTTCATTCCGAAAATCCGTGAGTTTCGCCGGCATGAGTGAGCTCCGGGGAGAGATGGGGCGGGGGGGAGGGAACGAGGGAGACGCAATTTGCGGGAGAATCGAATTCGAAGAAACTCGGTGAAATCGAAATAACATTCATCTCCGGAGGGAGGAAAGAGGGAGCGAGGGAAAGAGACGGAGGGAAAGAAAGGAGGAAAGGGATCCGATGTATTGATATATATATATATATATACGCATGTACCAATACGAACGCAAAAACACGTACACGCGCATAAATACGAAGAAGCTTCGAAGTCGCGGGCGCGCACGGTTTTGTGGCGTCTGCAAATTACGTGGCTTCTTTTTTACCAGTTGCCCAGTAGGGAGAGAAAGAACGAGAGAGAGAGAGAGAGAGAGAGAGGTATCAGGTAAATACCTCTGTCTTCCTCAACGACTCGATCTTACTCTTTTCCTCTGCTGCTGCGATACCCGTCGATGCACTTCACCCCTCTCCTCCCGAAACCCTCTCTCTCCCTCCCTCTCTCTCTCTTTCTATCTCAATGCAACAGAAATTCACGTACGCTTCTTTCTCTCATTTCCTTCTTTTTCTTAATCTTCTTCTCTCTCGCAGGGGGCTTTCTCTCGCCTCTTTTCATGGTTGCGGCCTAGCTCGAGCCCACCACGAGTGCAAACTCTCTCTCTCTCTCTCTCTCTCTGTGCGTCTTTCTCCTTCTCTCGTTCCCTTTGGGCCTCTCCCTCGAATCACCCTCTCCGGAGCATCACGCTTGCAACACCTTGCAGATTCTTTCCCCGTTTCCTCGATTCACTCGTTCTCCTTTTCTCGCTCGAGCCTCCGCCCACTTTGCTTTTGCGCCTTGTCATACACTTTATTCGGGTTTCTCGTCCATCTGCGGGCAATTCGGGCCATTCCAACATCACCATCCGACCAACTTTCGTTCGCCTCTCTTTCCATTCTAACGTCTCCTCGCTCTCCCTCTCTCTCATGGCATACCGGGCGGCCCAACCAGCCCCGGTCATTTTGAAAAATACCCAGCAAAACGATTTGGCCGCTGTTGCCGCCGTTATTACCGAAGACCGGGTCGCTCTTCTCAATCTTTTCGCCCCTACGCGTATTCCTCTCCCTCCCCCTTCCCCTATCGCTCTTTCCCTCTCTCTTTGACTCTTCCGCTTGGCCGGGACTTCGAACAGGTATGCAGAGGGCTGCCGCCACTCTCGGTCTTACCGATCTCCGAATTTCTCCCCCTGAATATCCGGGGTTCGATGTGTGCGTTCGTATATGTACGTTTGCGCGTGCGCATGTGTGTTCGTACACCTGTTGATGCTCCATGCGAGCTTACGCCCCGATACGTGCAACGCGAAGCACGTGTCGAGCGTCGGTCAACGTCGATGATTGTTTTTTTTTTTTTGGTGACGTCACGCTTTGAGAAAGGACGGGAATATGACGTTTCCGGAATGCTCAAGCGTCGTTCCTCGTTTTCGTAATTGTTTCGTACGGGTAACAACAACGTTATCACAACTCAGCTACCGTGTTCACTGGACTTGAAAACAGGAGGTTTTTTCTCTTCCGAGTGAAAAGAGCCACGTCGGAACAGAGATTCGACACGATTGAGGAGACGAAGAACCCATTACTGGGAGCTGTATCAAAAAGCCCATGGTCCTTCGAGGATTGGAAAATGCCCTTGCACGAGTTTATTATACGAGGGGGACATTGATATCGATGAATAAATCAATATTTCTTCGAGAACAATTAAAAGTCACCTTATTTTGTGAACAAACCTGGGAATGCGATTTTATTAATTTGATTAATTTTATATTTATAAACATTTTTTTATTTCCGGTATATGTGAACGGTACTGGGAGTGAAAAGAAGTAGCTCATACGTAATTGTTGTTAACTCAACTCAATAAAATAAACGAATGGTTTTATAAAAAAATATCTATCAATGATTACCTATTCGTTAATTAATTAATTACATAATTGCTTCAATTAACAAATTGGTTAAAGAAAATTTGTAAAATTAGGTCTGTTATAATAATGGTCTACAAAATTGCAAAATATCTCGTGGATCGGCGGATCCACGGATCAACGATCGTTTGCAAATGGCAAATTTATCTCGAAATATTAGAAAAAAAAAATTACGAATCTTACGAACGAAGTGTGACTCGAGGAAATGTGCTTTTTAAAATTCTTCTTCAAAGTCGAAGACTTCAGAATAGATGAGGTAATATCCAGAAGTGCAGCTCGAACGAAACACGAGGAGCGAAGAGGAGCCACGGCGAGGATGAGAGAGAGAGAGACAGATACCGATATGCTAATACGAGAGGAGAGTCGTTTACTCGTGATATATCGCCGAACTGATGGACGTGCAACGCGACCTTTACCGACTACCACTATTTTAGTGAGTACTTTTTGGTAGCTCACTGTCTATCTCTCCCTCTCTTTCCCTCACTGTATTCATTTTTCACCATTTTGTACCATTTTTGTATTTTTTGTATCGTGCTTGTACAACAATTATTATATAATTATTATATAAGCATAAAAATAAAATAAACAATACATAATTAAAAATAAAATATTACATAAAATAATTTTACATATTTATTGTATTTGCTTTTTATTTTTTTTTTTAATTTATTTCGTATTCTTTTTGTATTTTATATTAAATATCGTTAAATATTTCATAATATTTTTATCCTTCATATAATTTCGTTTTTTATTTATTTCCTTGTTAATTTAAATACGTTAGCGCGAAAGTTAAAAACTTCGATATAAAAACATCAATCAATTTAATCTCTTAATAGTCTTCTCTTTTTTTCAACTCTCATCCCGGCGTCCTTTTTATAACGTATGCCATAAACGTACCCGGTTCTTTCGCTTCTCGTGAGGATATTTTTATCAGCCCACGAGAAAGTGACAATTATTCGTCGTATTGAAAGCGTTCGTGTTGATTCGGAGGTACGTTCGAGGAAGAACGTTCCGAGGATGAATTCTGGATACACGTAAGTGCGGAACGATACTTTTTTGGAATTTAACGAAGAGTAAGAGACGAGGAGGAACAGTGAACGATGAGGAGCTCTGAGCGTCCAAGATGAGTCGGGAAGCTCATAGGATAGAGCGTCGACGAGAGAAGCGTAATAACTACAATTACCAACCCGCTGGTGAGGTCCAGGGAAAGAGAGGGGGGAGAGAGAGAAAGGGAGAGAGAGATTCATATATTCTATTATGCCCTTGCGGACTTTCGGGAAAAGTAATGAGGAAGCAAAAAAAAAAGATTTTGAAAGCAAAAGTAAATAATACAGCGATGATAGTAACAAAAATAAATAATATGGTGATAAAATTAACAAAATGGAAAAAAGAGTTAGTAATATAAAACATTTTTGAAAAACTTAAACACTAAACTTAACAGAATAAAAGTAAAAATAATAGAATAATAATAATAATAATAATAATAATAATAAAACAATCATGAAAAAAATGATAATTACGAAAAACTAGCAGCTAAGAAACCAAACAAAAGAAAATAATCCGAAAACCATAATAAAATAACGGTGAAAAATATAAAAATAATAAAGCGAAAAAAAGAGAGAGACAGAGGAACAAATCTGAGAAGGTGATATCCAGACGTATATATCAAAGGAACAGAAGTAGACTTCAAGAAAAAGAAAATAAACACTCTCTCTTTCCTTCCATCGCGACAAAAGTACGAGATACAGGACACCATCAGAAAGAAAAACAAAAATGTCGAGATATTTCCGACTGTCCAGAGGCTCGAAAATTGCAAAGCAAAAAAAAAAAACGAAAACAAAAAGAAACAAAAAAAACATCGAGAAAACCCTTGAATCTTCGCGAGAAGAAAACGCCCGTGAGCGCCGCCCACGAATCCTCGATTCCCTCAGTGTTCTTCGTTCCGAAACGTCGTTATCGTAATAATCACTGGCTTCCACCCCTTTAACTACGTGACTTCACGCAGTTGAGAAACAATATATATATATATATATATATATATATATATAAAATACGTACGAAGAAAAATAAATAAAAAAAGGTAAAAAGTAGAGAACGTTGAGAACGTTGATACACGGGGTACGATCTTGTCGCCCTACCACCTGATCACTCGCTAATCGTGGTTGTCTTTTGCTCTAGATGCACCAAGACAACCAGAGAGAGAGAAAAGGAGAGAGGGAGAGAGAGGGAGAAAGCGTAATAGAGCTACGAAGCTACGAGGTAAGAAAGAAAAAAGAAGAAAAAAAAAAGAAAAAAAAGAAAAAAAAGAAACAGACAAGATCGCCCGCGTAAATGCGTGGATTACTGTGTGTGAGGCACGTTCGCGGTGGTATCCGCTCCGCGAGCTTGTTCGCAGCTTCTCCTCACCGCAAAGAAAGACTGCTGTAACGGCGACGATACGACTCGCCATGAACGAGAAAAAAAAAAACAATGACGAGAAAAATGGAGGGAAAAAAATGCAGCCAAGCGACGAGAAGAAAACGACCAGGGGGAACGCCAAACCGCGAGATTCAATTTTCTTCGCACGCAATTCTCGGGCACCCTCGGAGTAACACGACTTTCGACACTTTATATATATATACAGATATATATGTGTAGGTATTTACAAATATATCATATATTTTTAAATAACGAATATATGCAATGTTGAGGGATTTTTTTAAAAATATGTATTTAAATATTCATATTAGACACATTCGATTTCAATTCGCTCGAGTTTGTAGCCCCGGAAATGGGATCGAAATTTCCGTAGGTGAAAATCAACGAAAAGTGATTTTTTTTTTTTAATTCGGATGTTTCTCGGAGCGAAAAATGTTTTTCGTATGATCGAATTGTGGATCGATAAGTAACGATGCTGGAAAGTATCTTGATGATTTTTTTTTAAAGATTACTATATATTAATAATTTTAATTTTCATTAATAAAAACGTAATAACAAAAATAAGTATATAAAAAATTGATCGGAAATTCTGAAGTCATCCAAACGTTTTTAAGCTTATTAGGAAATCGTAACCTTAATTTTTAAAAAACCTAAGAACAAAAATGAATTGACAAAAAAAAGAAATCGATAAATCATTTATCCGTTCATTAGGAAATCATGACCACAATAAACATAAAAAAAAAAAACGAAACGTAACGGCAAAAATGAATTCAAAGGAACCAAAAGTAAAATCGTATCAGCGCAACGTATCAAACTTCAACCGGACGTCGAAACCTGGCTAAATTATTCCTGAAAGTTAAATCTCTGAGTAAACGAAAGAAAATGGTCGAAATCAGAATCTTCGATGTACTCGATAAAGATACTCCGCTCGACACGGACGTGTGTCTCGAGCACGGTGAAATGGCGAGCAGGGAGGAAAGATCAAAAAAGCTGGAGGCAAAATAGTTGAGAAGCGAAAAAGGAAAAAAAAATGAAAAGAAAAAAGAACGAAAAAAAGAAGAAAAGAAACGGTCAGAAGAGGCAGATCGTCGAAGAGGCAGAACGAACAGAACAAACTCGTGAAAGCGATTAACGATCCATAATTTTACGACGTTTCTGTAATAACCGCGTTCTTCTCAGCAGGAAGAACAACTCCCCAGCTTATGCATACACTAACTCGGACGTACAAATACGTAGGCAAACATGTCCAGCGCCACCAACATTGGCGGAGGAAGCGTAGCGATGTTCCGGGAGATCTAGGGGCCGAGTGTACCGACCACCGTATACGTGTACGTTGGCCACGATGAAACAGGAAGAAAAGGTGAAGAAATAGGCGAAAGAGGAAACGCTATTGCTGAACGACGACCGAGAAGAGAGAGAGAGAGAGATAGAACGGTTCGACTGTTACGGTTCTTCTTCCTCTTCTTCTTCTCTCGGGATAATATCGTGCTGGTTAATGTTGCGTAATCCACCCACCGGCGTTTTCTCTGTGTGCCAGGACAACCGTATAATGATACTAGGTAGCGAAAGAACCGAGAGGGTGATAGAGGGTGGAGGAGTAAAGGAGAAAGGGGAAAGGGAAACGGAATTACAACGATGACGATGTTGGCAGCAATATTATCGTTGGAAAGAAGAGGGAACGAAGAGAATAGACCTCCGAGGGGCCCAGGAACAAACGATCTGGGTGTTGTTCGCTTGGACACCGATTCCCTCTTCTCTCTCTCTCTTTCTCTTTCTCTCTTTCTCACTTACTCGCACGCGCGATATTTCTCGATATTATTTACGACCGCTTTGGAATTCCGCGCTGTCCGTTGTGCTCTGGGCACGAATCATTTCTCTTTGCCACTCGAATCTCGCGCCCGTGAAGTCCAGGCTTCCCTGAGCGCATCGTGGAACCGCAAAAAGCACGATATATGTTTGTATATATATATATATATATATATGTAGGACCACTCTCGATACCAAGATACCGCCGCGGAAGACTTGGAACCTTTTATTATTTGGGTTTTACTGTAACGTACGAGAGAGTCATCGACCCCTCATTTTCCGACACTTTTGGATCCCTTGAACGTGCATCAACTTTCTCATTAGACGCAAAATTGATTTCTCTGTGTACTATAATACAGGAATTCATAATTACGTAATTCGTACGTTATGAAGATATGATTTCACGTGATTTATAAAATTATGCGAAAGTTCGGTATATCTTTTATAATTGGCATAGATAATTTTTTAAAAAAAGCTCAAAAATACTTCATACTCCACGCTGATCCTCTACGCCTCTTTGACCGTCTTTGAATTGAAGAGAGAGAAGGAGGGAGGATGAGACTCAGAGAGTATGACAAACGACGCAGAGACGTATTGGTACTGAAGATGCGAAAGAATTAAAATACACGTCGAGAGAACGACGAGACGAGGAGCTGAAGAAAAAGCTGCTGGAGAAGCGTCCGCAGGATTGCAAGTTGGTCCACGAGAGGTATGGTGGGAACCGAAAGCAGAGAGGGAGAGAAAGAGAGACAAGGGAAGGAAAAAAGATCCCGACTATATGCATCTCGACTGCTTCTAGTCTCGCGGCGTGATGGACTCGCTAGCCACACGGATAAGGATTGCCGCGAGATGCTGGAGAGTCCAAACAGCGGGCGATGTCGCAGTCGAACCGATCGCCAATACGGTTCATAGATTGGTGCGAGTGGCATTAAACTCTATAAGGATGTCGTATGCATGCGCGGTATGTCTACGTCCGTGCCTTCCAACTTTTTTCTTACCCCCTTTTTCAATACATCAGGGTTGTACGCAATACCGAAGAGAAAAATGTCGTCCCGGTTGCCGGATCATCACCGTATTACCGTGAACTACATTCCGGATATTTGCCTCCTAAGTTTCTGATTGTTCAGTCTGAACCGGAAGTGAAAAGTTACGTTAACGTTTGTTTGGAACTCAACGATTACTGCCATCTTTTTCAGCCAAGTGAAAAATACTTACTGCGATCGTTCTAACTCAAAAATCGATCAAAAGTTTCTTTTTTTTTCGTATTTTCAGTTTAGTTTCAGTATTTTCAGTTTTTTTTTTTTTTGTTTTTTGTAACAATGGAGAATTAAAATTGAAACTAAAAATACGAAAAAATATGAAACCATAAGATTCTCGAGTTCTAATGATCAAAAGTTCAACATCGTAGGATAATTGTTGGAATTTGCCATAATTGGTATGCAAGAAAAGTTTCATGTCTTTAATCTTACAATTACGATAATCAAAAAACCGTTTTTTTCTCAATATTTCGTTTATAGCGATTTGCGAAAAATCTGCGATGTGCAATTATCGTTAATAATAAAAATAAGAGATTGTACTTAAAAATTCGGTCCCTTCGAACAACCCAAAGTTTGGTATGCATCGATTTTTCTTTATATCATTTTTTTTATGAGATCGTCGTAAAATCAAATCTTCATGATAAATTTTAGATCGATATTGAAGGGTTCTAAAAAACGACCATCGGATTTTCGTATCGCGAATTTGTTAAAGAAAGGATGGGAGAAAAAAAAGTGATTCGTTACATCCGAAAGCGTTCGTTTGGGTTTATTTGGGGTAAAAAGTAAATCCCCGTTGCAAAATCATTGATCCATTTTCCAATAGCGAAGGTCCAGAATGATTTTCATTGAGAATTCGTTGACTGGGTTGATCGGTACTTTTCGACGGAAATGGGCATGCGCGCAAGCCCATTGCGGAAGGCAATTTGCCAGCTCTAGTTTCCTGCGTGTATTATTGCGTTATGGGTATCAGAGTAACTGTACCATTCCGCGATAAGGAACCCAATAACGCCGAGTATTTTTCAACGCTGTTTTTTCATTTCGTCATTTTTTCTCCACTATCAGGATACTCGAACGATCGTGCGCGCCTTATCGAGCTTCTTTTCGTCTTTCAACAAATGATTCCCCGAGGCCCCATAAAAACCGACGCGAACTCGTAATGATGTGTCACGGTGAAAATACTAATAGTGCATAGTATATTTAGAATACGTTACGATATCGCGCTCGAACGAGCTCGTAAACGTGCGAAATGTCCTGTGGGGAAAAACTAAATGGGCATTTTGCGCAGTTGGAACGAGCATGGTGTGTCAGGTCTTGGCTCGTTCGCGTCATACTTTTCTCAAGTTAGGAGAGAGCGAGGGGAGGTCGAAAAGGAGGGGAGAGAATCCAAGTCTTCGTTTCTCTCTCCCTCGAGTATCGCCGAAGTACGATAGCGAATACCAGTATATTTCAAACACTCAATTGTATTTAATTCGCACTTATGGAAGAAAAAAAAACGTCTCGTTGCAAGTTTCCACTTAACGGAGATCTATGGTATTGAATTTAGCAACGTTGGAGTGCAACGGAAATTGATATTTTCCGATTTCGCGAGCGTTCTTTTTTTGACTACAGAAATCGTGACCCAAACAAACCCAAACTGACCTCTATATCTATCAAACACGAACTGACTGTGGAAAGTGGCTGATAAAGTCAACGTATGCTGGTGACACGTGTGCTAAACATACTAAAAAAAATTGTAAATCGAACGGAGCCCGTGAAATTTGAGGTTACCTTACTTTTTTTAAAAAAACCTCGTATATCGAGGAGATTGTAATACTGCATTGATTCCAATGGCAATCACTTTGAATACTTACTGTAAATAAAATTCGGTTCACATAAAAATAAAGTTGATGTCACTTTTTGATCTTAAAAGACCTTGAACGACTTTTACACCTGAATGTTTTTTATGTACTTTTCGATGCTCTACAAGACGGTTGAAAAATAAATGTACGGTTCCATTAAAAAAAGTGGACGCGACCATTACTGTACGACAGCGCCTCTACTGAGATAAAAAAAAATTGTCGCGTTTGATGATCCCTTTCGTACGGTACAACTTTTGTTTCAAACATTTTTTTGTGACGTCGATAATTACAGAGATACATTCAAGGTTGGTGAAAGTTAGCGACTCACATTTTTTTTTAATTCACCGCAAACACATGTTTTTTTTTAATTCACCACAAACGACCTTAAATCCACGGATTATGGATACTCCTCGAGCCAACGTATTCGGTGAGATTAAACGATTCAAAGATTTTAACGTTTAATGAACGCAACTACAAGACGCGACAGAAACGACAACGACGATGATGCTGTATACTCGGACTCTACGAGTTTTATAGAGTTGCTCCATTTGCTAGTTGGCTCTCTGCGTTCCAGCTCGTCAATGACGAAAGAGCTAAAGAGCCAGCCGTAGAAAAAGAGCTCGGATAAACCAATTCCGTACTTTCCGTTTTAACTATCAACCCTGAGCGCGGGAATTCAGGTACAGCAACATTCACCAAAGACAACCCGCGGAAAGAAACCGGAGAAAGATATCAAAAGTGCGCGTCCTCAAGTCCTGGTTAAATATAAAGAGGATGGCCTTGAAATTATAGTCCGAGACTAAAGTTTCCCTTGCTCCCTCTCTCCCTCTTTACACTCTTCACTCCTCATTGGCTCACTCATCGTTTCGTCGTTCTCGTTTCTCTCCTCCATCGACCCTGCCCTCCTCCAGTCTGACATATTTCTCAATTCTCCCGTAAAACGCATTCGCCTCGCTTTCGCGACGGTGCAAATTTGTACTATCGCGTATGGGAACCACCAATGGCTCCGATTTTTCGGAACGTAAAACGTGTGGAAAAACACCTAGCGAGAAAAGTCGACGTCGTTCTAGCATTTAATTTTTATCCCACGTTTAATTAGTAGATCGTCTAATCAATTTTAGCTTTATCGTACATTAATTAATACATATTTTATCGAGCCTTTAATTAATAGATTTTATCATACATGTTATTCATAGATCGTATAATTCATTAACGAATACAAAATTGTAAGAAAAATGTTACCGAACAAACTACTAGAAATCCCTGATCATACATAGGAGAAATTTTGAAAAATATTTTCAAAAGAATTTTTCTCGCGTTATTTTTTCGTAAATTTTATTGATACATCGTTCAACAAATTGACGAAAAAAAATCGTGAGTAAAATTCTACGCTCTAAAATACTAAAAAAATACTGACAGTACATAAAAGCGATTTGAAAAGTCATTAAAGTTTGCATGGAATGCAACTTTTTCACATTTATCTTTAACGAATCCTAAATACGAAAATTATTTAAGTATTTCTTTAGCTCTGCATGATTATCTTTACCTCTTTAGTTAGGATCGTTGAAACGCAACAACGTATTTTATTTCGTTTTCGCACTATCGAATTTTCGTGTTGTCAAAAAACGTATTTCGAATGTTAGTTGTTAACCGTGAAATAAAAATACCCCAAAAAAGGTAATCCCGATTTTCGATGTTTCAATTAACCAATAACAGTTGAAAACTCAAAAAAGAAAAAAAAATAGATTCTTTCTCCAGCAAACGCGAGTATCTCTCGAACGGTGAACTTTTCTATTGTTCCGGGTACCCCGGGCGGGTGTAAATGAAAATCTCAAGTATCCGTACCCGCGTATCATCGTATCCAGTAAACGTACGTAATACGAGAGACATTTGAGGCTCGCCAAAGTGAGACTCAACGTTAGCTGCTCGGTCGGTTAATTCTCGTTCCCTTTTTTTATAACCTCGTCGTGTAGGGAAGAGCTGAACGTTCTTATAAGGAATCGTTGAGATATATATATATATATATACATATACATATAAATATATACATATCTCCTTCGGCTGGAGAGAATCCGTTCCGTCCCTCCGATCCTCCGCGATCTCGGTGGGGAAACCGGGATCTAGAATCTTGGCCGGTATCTGGAATCAGTGACCATCTAGCCGGGTAGACCGAGGGCGAGACGAGAAGAAGGGAAAGTGAGGGAATGAGGTAGGAGGGAGAGGAGGAGTGAAGTGGCGAGAAAGAGACAGAGAAAAAGAGAGCTATAGAGAGGGAGAGAGAGAGAGGGAGAGAGAGAGAGAAGGGAAAACTCGACTTCGCCACCGTGTACAGGACCGGGTAGACTGAACCCCGGCGAGTACTGAAAGTCGAGCGACGAGTCTCGTCGTCAACGTTGGTATTTTCTTGTCCGGCACGTTAGAGAAAAGGACAAGGGATAGATGTGTACGCAACTACGTACGGATTCGCCCGTACGGTGGGTTTTTCGTTTGTCTCTTCGTATCTATGGATACGTACGAGCATTTCTATATGTATTTATATATATATATATATATATATATACACACACACACTCAAATATACATATATGTATGTACGTATGTATGTATGGATTAAACGGATAAAGAAACGTGGAACGAGTAACGAAGGAAAAGAAGATTGCAAGTACACATAGTACAAGCTATATATAAACGCGGCCTTTTGCTTTTCCCTCTGCCCTCCTACTTATCCCTTCCCCTCCCCCCCCCCCTCCGCTCCTCCTGACGCTTTCTCGATCTCTGTGTACGCTGCTCGTCTGGCAATATCTGCCTGCACTCCTCCGGACAACTATCTCGCACAATTGACTCTCGTAACTTTTTATCGTCATTCGATGATCCGAGTGTACACGCAGGGGACGACGCACAAACACGAGTGTATCAATCGGTGCCCCCTTTTTCCGCATCTCGTTCGCGTCTCATTTTTAGCTCCTCGCTCGAGAAGACAGCCACGGGATTGCGCTCTCGTATTTACGCACTCGGTACGTATATATATGTAGGGTTATACACCCAGAGATAAATAAAGAGACGAGGATAGAGACGGATGGCCAATGGAGACAGGAGACTCCTGCGGACGTTCGTAGAAGAAAATGGAGTACTCGTTTGTTTCGCGTTGAGAAAACCACCGGCCAAGAATTATTGCGAACTTAAAATCCCATGGGAGCAACTGGGAATGCTCATTTTCACAATTGAACAATGCGGAGTAGAACTTCTTCTTCTTCTTGACAGAGCTTCATTACCGATGACATCGCGCGAAGACGTTATTAAGCTCTCGAGGTTCGCAGCCTACCGGAGTAGTATGAGTTTTAACTTGTTTGTTTTTTTTCGTTCTTTCTTTTATTTGACAAATTTCTGATCGCTGGTTTGGAATATGGAAATTGTACGAGTATTTCTAGAATCATTGTTTAATGATTTATTACAAATCTAGAATCGATAGTTCTCGATTATAATTGAAATTTGAAAAAATGATTTCAGTAATACAGTAATGAAAGTGCGAGTGCTGTACCGAGTACTCAAATATTCGAAAAACAAATCGTTTGTGTAATTGAGGAAGAGGAAATAAAATGAATAATTTCAATTTTGAAAAACGGAATCATAGGAAATATTGTGAAGATTGGAAAAATATGTATTTCAATTAATAAAACGAAAAGAATAATAATAAAAAACAAGGAAAATTCAATACTTGAAAAAGGGTAAAAAAAAATAATAATAATTGAAATAAATCCAATAATTGAAAGAAAAATAAAATGAAACAGTTACGCTTTTGAAAAATTTCAATAAATCAAACGAACATAAATAAAAATAATGTCATCAAACGAAAGAAAATGTCAATAATTGAAAAAGAATAAAAACAACAATTTTAACATTCGCAAGAGAACAAGAAAATCAGTTTCAGTAACAAAAAAAACAAAAAAAAACTTTACGTTCCAAGGATGCAAATTTCAACCCCTATCCGTCAATCTCTCCGAGGATATACGCCACGATCCTCCCAGGTTCACCACGCGCTGTCGTTGTTTTCGAAACACGTTCAGAAAACGCCAAATTTTGGGAGTACATAAAAAACCGTTTGATTTTAGATTTGGCATGACCGAGTGGGATTGCGAATAAGTTGAATTAAATTCCAGGCCCTAGGTAGGCTAGATTCGCGTACGAGATACGTTCTGAGAATCCTGATTCAAGTGTACGAACAGGGTATACCGGATGGTCCGTATAATGTACAGTATATCGAGTAGTCCACGAGGTAAGAGGGTCGGAAAGTTAGCACGGTGAGACGTCGATTCCTTACTCTCGCCCTCGACGATCTCGCCACATGTAACGCGGTTACAAATACGCGGTTCGTATACGTGTATAAACGGGAAGGTTCTATACGTTACCATTGGTATTCCCATTGGATTGGTAAAAAGAACGGAGGTACAAGGTTCACGGCTTAAAATTCCTCGACTATAACACTCCCACCCTATTTCGCGTCGCGTGTTTTCTCATCCCCTCGTTGACTTTTCTCCTCTACTATTTAACGCTGTCTTCCATTTCCCATCTCCCTCTCTCTTATTCCTTTTTTCTCTCTCTCTCTCTCTCCTGGTTTCTTCGTATATTCATCGTGTCGCGCGTAAATATTTTTCGCCCTCAGCATTTCGAAAAGGCTCTCGGTTGCTTCTTTGAGACGGAGAAATTATAGGACAACGGAAAGAGGAAGATGGCGAGAAGTTTCCATACCCGAAGAAACAGACGCATTCAAATCCGGGTAAAGATAGCCAATGAGAAAGAAAGAGGAGAAACTACGTAGACACGAGTCAAAATAAAAAAAAACACACACACACGCACACAAAAACGAACGTTGCTCGGTCCGGCTTTCGGTTTCTTTCGCTTTCCAGATCTTTATAGTTTCATATTCCATTGCGAAGAGACGCGAGCCCACGAAACAAAAACGGGTTCGGAAATAGCAATAGGGAATTACAAGCGCAAAAAAATTCGAGGCTTTTGCCCCCTCCTTTCCTTTGTCCCTCTCTCTCTCTCTCTCTTTTGCTCCTTCGTAAAAGTCATTTCAAATCGAAACCGGCGCTCCGTGGGTCTAATTAAATTTTAGTGCAAAAAGAGTATAGCGACGCGAGGTTGGTCTACTGGCCACTGGGCCAGTAGCTTTTCGTCCCTCTTTCTTTCTCTCCTTAACGATACCACGGACTTTCTTCGAGAGCCGGCTTCACAGAGAGAGCTCACCTTGGTCACGAATACGAGCAAGCTCCGATCGCCTACACGTGTATGTTTACAAATGTAGAGTGTAATATATAATATCAATACGAATATACATACATATATGAATATACAGCCCTGTACACAAATATTAGGCATCCTGATATAAAAAAATAAGAGGCTTTTTATTCTTAAATAAAATAAAAATTAAATAAAAATAAAAAGCCACCTTATTTCATGTACAAACCACGTGTATGAACGCGTATATACACACTGAGGGAAAAAATATTAAATATGAATAGGATTTATTAAAATGAAATGGATTTTGTATTTCTGTCGGGGCCTACTACAATCCTATTCATAATAAATATATTTTCCTATTTGTTTCGGATATTATCGACAAGAATTATATATATATATATATATATATATATGTTTGAATCCAATAGATAAAGAATAAATGCAATTACATCCTTTTTTTAATTTATACAAAATACTTTTGAATAAAAATACATTCTTGGCATAAGTAATTAATATTTGACCGTTTCGAGTGGACAACAACACAGGTCTAACGCTTTTGCACAAGGCTGTATACGACGTTGGTGAATATATGACGCAAGTGTGGACGCGTATGCGTGAACGCACGAATACAAAGCTGCTGTTGGACCCGATGCATTTGAGAAGCTGGTAGGAGAGTGCATAGCCGGTACACACCGGGCGTCGATCGTAAAAAGGCCCGGGGGCTCTTTCGACTCTTCGTGAGCAGCGCGTAAAACAAATCGTTGTGTGCTTCGCGCAGAATTTTCCCTCTCTCCCTCCCTTCCTCTTTCTCTCTCCTTCTCTCTCTCTCTCTCTCTCTCTCTCCCTCTTTTTTTTCTCGTGCAGACTCACTCACTGTCACTCGCAGCCTCAGTGCCTATCCTCCTTTCTTTTTCTCTGACGTCACTGCACCGAGTCGAGTTCAACGATGCGAAAGTGGCTCGTCCTTAGCGGGCGTATGTACGGATATGTACACGTGTCTCCCGGTCAGCTGAGAACGTAATTATGGAGCCCGATATTCATACGTTCAAACGTATGACAGGTGGATAAAAAGAAAGAGTTGGCGGAGGAAGGGGGGGGGGGGGACGAATTGGAACACGGTCAAAGTGAAATGGAAAAGCAGCGTTCAACTTTCCGCAGAGATTTGCACGTTGAACGGAGCAGAAAGAGAAGGATGAGTGGAACGTTTCATCAAAGGTGAACGGTGAAGTCGCGACGTCGAATTAAACGCGACGGAATTTTTATTTATTTATTTTTTTCTTCTATTTCATGAACCCAAAAAAAAGTCTTTCCGTTTGCGTGCATTTGTTTAATTCATTAACCCAAACATTTTTTTTTCTTTGCAAGTTTATCTAATACATGATAACAATGGAAGAAAACGTTTGAGTAATTCTCGTAGCTTGTACAGCCAAAGAAGATAATTGGAGTAATCGAAAATTGAGAAATTCAGTTGCATTCCAGCGACGCAAACTTCGACGCCATTATTCCTTTGAAATTGTATGTTATTAAAACATTTTTTTCTGTTTTATCGTTGTAAAGTTTAATGCACGGTTTTTATGACAAGTTTTTTCTCGTTAATAAATGTCAAATTTGTTTGCACTAGCGCATAAATCCTGTAAGTAATAATTCTGTGGCTTGTAACATCGTGACGTCACAGTTGCATGCCGAAATACAGAAACGATAAATAATTAGTTCTAGAATAATTCTATAAGAAAATCGATTTTGTTATCCCGAGATAACAATTCTTGAAGAAGATCGAACGTTTTTCTTTCTCTCATGACGTTTATAACAATTTATTTTTGCCAATATCGAAGACATGAATTTATTGATGGATGTTTCAATATTTATCGAATTTGATTTTGAATGTTACAAAAAAATGTTACGTAACATTGTTGCAAGTCACTCGTGATTTCTTGGGACATGTGTACGTGATTTCTTGGGACACGTGTACCTTTCAGTATTTAGGATGTGACTGTACGATCGTATATCTGTAAAGAGTTGTGCACGGACAGGCGATGGGCAACAGGATGTTTGGAGGCGTGGACGATTTTTTTGTACCCCGGGGAAGAGGACTCGTGTCAGAGAGAGTTTCTCTCCCTCTCTCTCTCTCTCGCAACCTATCGCTTTCCTCTTTCTTAGCGAACTACACGTACGATACAAACCACACTTGGATGAAGGTATACCTGTGCATAAGCGAGTCTGCGAAGATTCGTTCTCCCTCGAATTCACTTGGTTTTCTATCACCGTTCTCTCTCTCTCTCTCTCTCTCTCTCGTAAAAGCCAATCTCCCTGGTTCCCTCGTGGTACGTATTCGAGTCGCGTTTAAGATCCAGGACCCAAAAGATCCTCGCATGAAAAGAGGAAGAAAGAGAGAGGAAGATAGAAGGGGACAGCCATTGTGGGCAAAAAGTAAAACTATTTTGCAGCCCGATCCGGAGTCCAATGGATAATTAATTTTTGATGAATCGTTCTTCGGTGACTGGTCCAGACTCTTCGTCTTTTCTCTTCCTTCCCCGGCTGGTTTGATACCGCGTCTTTCTGGAGCACTCCAGCCGTCTCGGTTTTTTTCAGGCGTGTCATCGTCGTCGTCGTACAGACCACAGAGAATTTTGGCTTTCGAGCTCCTTTCTTCCGCTTCGAGGGTTTTCCTGTACCCCCCACTCCAGAAAATGGGAATTAAGGGAGCTCTTCGTGTCCCTCCCTCTCTCTCTCTCTCCTCGATCTTCAAGCAGGCAAGATCAGCATCCGAAAACGGAACGAAGAAAAGAAGAGAGAAAGAGAAAGCGAGAGAGAGAGAGAGAGAGAAAGGAAGATGTGGAGACGAGAAAAAAAAACGCTCGAAGCGCTCGCGTGGCTACCGGTGACTGAGGATCACGCGCATCCATCTCTCTCTCTCTCTCTCTCTCTCTTCTTCGTTCTGCCTTGGAGAACCTCGCACGCAACACGCTCCAACTATACACCGGGAGCAATTTCGGTAAATGGCAAGGAGTCTTTCTCTCTCCCTCCCTCTCGAGAGTGAATGTAACACGTGAAATTGTGGAAAAGAGCGAGATCGCGTATATGTTAATGCACCCCGTGATGCCCGATACGAAAATTTGGGGATGCGTGGATATAGGTATACTCGAGGTGTACGAAGTACCTACGGCGTACAGGTAGCTCGCGCACTGACGGGGCGCGCTGATTTGCCTTTTCGCGAGGAATTACCGGAAGAGAGAAAGAAAAAGAACAAGAGAGAAAGGAAACAAGAGCGAGAGAGAGAGAGAGAGCGAGTGAGACAAAGAGTAACGTACGAAGTTTACCAGACAGAAATCTGGTTGTCTCGACCGGCAACTCTACTCGTCTGCTGGGCCCTCCAACTCTCACTCAAAATAAATGTGTAAAGAGAGAAAAGAGAGAAAGAAAATTGGATGGAGAGGGCAGAGGGAGGGAGAGACGGATACGCCCATTATCTGGTGGCGTTTCGCGTAATCCGGCGTAATTTGGCGTAAACACTTTGCCACGGTGTTACAGCGAGCATCGGCCTAGGTGGTCCACTCCAAAGCGCCTCCTCTGTACTCGTATATGCTTGTGTACGTGTACCCCCGTTGGATCCCCGAGAAGCAACGTCCTGACAAAACTCACAGCCCGTGACGCGCTCTCCTTATCGGTTCGAATCGTTTCAATGTGACAAATTATTCGCACCGTATCTCGCACCGTCTTTCGAAATTCTTCAGAGCCAGAGTAACGATACTTCGAATGGAAAGTCTCGTGGTTTTCGAATCAGGGGGTTGGTCGCTTTGTTTAGGAAGGCGACAAAGAAATGGGTTTTCAGTTGTGCCGTTGTAAGTTCTCGTTGGAATGCAATGATCTTTTTATTTATTTCTATTTTCGTATTTTTTATTTTTTTATTTCGAATTGTTTCCTATTTTTTTGGATCTCATGTTTTTCTTATTTCAAAATTCTTATTGCTATTGCTGTAGAAAATTCTGCAGTGCAAATTTCTTGCTAATTATTTACAAAATCGTTGCGTAATTTTCGAAAGATTTTAAAAAATGTTTAACAAATTTTTTAATGGAAATCTGTAAACTTTGAGAAAAGTAATCAAACCTGGGAGTTGAAGCTTGCAACTATTCAAGCTTCGATATAATTAAATCAAGCTCGAAATTCGTAATTGCGATTCTTTTAGATAATGTAAAATTCTCAGAATTCATTAAAAAAAATCATTCGTCATTCATACGAAAATAATCCATGATCAAATTGTCGAAAAATCTCTAAAACTTTTGTTATTTTTAGTTTTAAGCCTGAAAAAATACGTTTGTACTTTCAAAACGATATCAGCTCGAAAGAATCGAGTTAATCAAATCCTGATACAATAAAATCATCAAATAAGTATATAAATTATTTTATTACGATTTTTCTTCGAAATTATTTTCGAGAACAATAATTCCACGCTCCAAGGATACAAATCCTTAATTGAATTGTCCGGAAAGTCAATTAGAGTGTTACTTTGTTCTCCGGCTTTTTTTTTTAATTGATGGGCATACCTGGACTATCTGTAGGCGCAAATCTTTGACAATTCACGAGTTTGGCGCAGGTCTCGTCGAGACAGCTATAGATTACGTTTCGTCGACAGTCCGCGACGCTTACTTTCGGAGCTCCTCGTATACGTGTAGCCTTTCATCTCACTCGTTGGTCCTTTTTCTCGCGTCGTAGGGTATATATGCCTGAAGAGGCGCTTGAGGCACATGTCGGACTCGCGCCTCTTTCTCCTCTCCCTTTCTCTCTCTAGTAAATCTATGTACTACAGTAGAGCTTCGATCACCGATTATTTCTCGTTTCCATATAGGGTACAGCAAAAAATGAAAATCGAATTTTCGTCTTTCATGTAGCTCCCGCGACACTGAGAAATAACAATTGATATCGACGAAATGTGTCTATTTGATTTTTGTTTTTATTCGGTTCGACTAAAATCCTAGCGAATTCTATTTTTCCAATTGTTTATATCAAATAAATATATTTATTCCCATCAAATTTATAGTAATATCATCTCGGGACTCGATATTTTATTTATTCTGTATAAATCTTTCATTGGGTTTGATCCCGGCAAATACAAACTTTCGGCACTCAACAATTCGTGAAGAAATTGCCCGCCGAGCCATAGTGCATGGTGGGAGTGCCAAGTTGTGGACTGGTCTTAAATTTCGATTTTTCCAAAAATAAGAAACTATTAAACGGTGCGTATCGTAATTAAATAAACATTTGTATCATTTTGAAACGTTTTCTATGTTTTTTAACAAACACATATATATATATATATAGCAAGCATATATTTTTATTCAAAAATATTTTGTATACATAAAAAAAAGGGTGTAATTGAATTTAATCTTTATCCATTTGATTCAAACATATATATATATAAATATATATATAATTCTTGTCGATAATATCCGAAACAAATAGGAAAATATATTTACGACGAATACGATCGTAGTAGGCCCCGACAGAAATACAAAATCCATTTTATTTTAATAAATCCTATTTATATTTAATTTTATTTTTCTCATTGCGTACAACGGAGAATTCCCATAGTGGGAGTTGAGATAATGGAGGTTCTACTGTACGTGTATTGGTAGTAGAGCCGTGGTAATTTGCCCGGGTATCCTCGTCGTTCAACCTCCTCCGATCTATCTCACCATCCTCGTCTACACCTGCTAAAGAATCCTCCTGTATCCCATCGGCCCAAAAGAACTTGGGCTCTTTC
Source organism: Ophioninae sp. A BG-2022a (assembly GCA_030523105.1). NCBI lineage: Eukaryota > Metazoa > Arthropoda > Insecta > Hymenoptera > Ichneumonidae > Ophioninae sp. A BG-2022a. Next base: position 37,304 of record JAPYZI010001499.1, read on the forward strand.
TTTCCTCGTGTTGTATAAGCGAGGGTAAAAGGTGGGGGGGGGGGGGGGGGGGGGCGGGGGGGGGGGAAGGGGGGGGGGGGGGGGGGGGGGGGGGCGAGAGCTCGTGATGATGGGACGGAGAAGAGGAGCGCGTGCTCCTCAAAAACAACACGATTCCATCGTACATCTTCGTTGCGGAATCCATTTGTTTTTACGCACCGTCTCGCAACGAGATTTAAATACGAAGGAGAAACGAAAACGGCTGGATACGGTCGCCTGCATTCGAGCAAATCTCGTGATTAGTCTAGCCACAAATTTGTCATTTTTCTCTTGGCTTACGAATACTTAAGCGTGATCAATGTTTACACAGTTGGAACTAGTCGATTTTGAAATTTATTATTTTTGTTAATATAAACGATTATTTATCCCAAATTTATTACCAATCGCTAGAAAAGTACTTTAAAAAAACGTTTCAATTCTCGTAACTCAAATCTGGGAGAAGGGATTCGTCGAAATGAAAATAGAAAATATTTTCGAACGATTTTGAAGCTTGCATTGTTGCAACGCAACGAAAATCAATTTCCCCTTTCTCAATTTTTTAAAACCAATTTACGATGGTAAAATCGTCGAAACATTTGTACGTTTGTGATTAGAGATTGAGAACTTCAATTAGAAAATAGAAAACAAACGTTTTGGGTTATACTACATAACCAATAAATAAAAAACTGAAAGAAAACACGTGGTTGCGAACCATCGATGCATTCTTCAATCTAATATATTTCGAGACATTACGTAAAAAAGAAATGTCTTTTTTTTTAATACATATATTTCAATAAAAATTAAAAAATATAATTTTTTAACGAGGATTGTAATTTGACTTTTGATATAATCACTCGAGATTAGCACCAATAAAGACAGCTTGTAAAAATTAATTTCTCGTTCCAACGATAAAAGCTTCAATGTCACGTACAACTGATTGAAATCAAGATTCGATTGCTCAATTGGGAAAGTACACGTTCCACGTATTCCGTTGCGGTTATAAGGTCGCAATAATTCTTAGTCGGTAGTTTCTATCCGTCAAACTCACGAGTACTTCATTTTCGTTTGCTGGTACAGCCTCGAATTCCCCCTTTGAGCTCTTTCACTCTTTTTGTCTCTTTCTCTTTCTTACCTTCCCAGAAATACATTAATTCTATTTCCATTATTTCCATTTGCCAAACACTTTCTCTCGTCCTCTTCTCAGTATTGACGTTCATCATTCAAAATCTTTATCTAGTCCTTTACGATATTGGATCACCAATGAGGATCCCGAGTAAATACTTCGAGCAATTTGCATAGCTAAAAAGCGTCCAAATTTAACGACATCCATCATCGTTCGATCTTTTTCCACTTCTCAATATTTCGATACTCATCGGATCCCACTTTGGTGTATTCGTGATAATCGAAGTCTAACGATCGAACCGTGAAATCGTTACGTTACCTCCGTCGTTGAAAACCAGTCGAAAACAATAATCGAGTGTTTGAAAAGAAAAAAACATAGATTTCCGTATCGTTTCACCCAGCGTCGATCTTAAATTACTTCGAATCGCGAAAAATCGGTTGAGCGCACCAACGAGGCGTGAAAATTTTGATGGTGATGATTGATCGCGGAGTATAGTTCGAAACTGAAGGTTTATATCCGTTTACAACGGCAATGAAGATCCCATTTTGGGAGGGGAACGACGAATCCGTCCATCATAGTCTTCCACGAGTGTTTTTGCGCGTGTATATAGACGTACGTCTACGAAGGTTCAAATACATATCTACATATATATATATACATTCAAGTTATCGCGATAACGTGTGGCCAGGACTAAGGGTAATTTATTAGGATGAGAGGAGAATCCGTTTGACGACACCTCGACAATATAGGCACCTCTCTCTCTCTCCCTCTCTCCCTAGAAATGGGTGGATGGTTCTCTCAGGGACGCGAGTTTAGAGTTCTCGTTCGCACTCCCGCAGCATCAACGTAGCTCGGTATAATTAATACGGACCCCGTGGAATGCTGGTCGCCTCACTCGGCCTCAACGTCTATCCTTCTTTCTCTTCTCGCTCTTGCCCCTCTCTTTCCATTTAGCTTCGTCCTTGTCTGGCGACCAGCCCGTTTCTCGCTCGTCTCTTTTTGCTCTCTCTATCTCTCTTTACGTTTCGTCTCTCTTGACCGCGTGTCTGCTCTCTTCGCTCACAACCCTAGCCACTTTTCAAGCCTCGGTTACTCTCTCCGTCTCTCTCTTTCGTCTTGATCAGGAAAGACCGAGACGTCTGCCTTTTTCTTCCCATACCGGGACCAACGCACGCCGCGAGACAAGAGTACCACTAGAAAGAGCCTCAAATCTGTGGCATCTCACGAACAATCTCATCGCCATTTCCCCGCTCTCTCTCTCTCCCTCTCTGTCTCTCTTTCTCTCTCTGTCTCACGGTCTCTGAGAGAGTATACAATTTCAATTGCTCGAGGAATGCTCGAAGGAAGAAATAACAAAAAAAAAAATTAAAATAAAAATAAGTAAAAAAAAAAAGAAAACGAAGAAACGGAACGAGAGACACTTGAGCTTTTTATAGTTTTCAGTGGGAACCGTATCGAGGTTGATGTCAAGAGATGTCAACGGAAGAAAACATTCAAAGGATCGTGAATACGTTACGTACTTTTCGATCTCCGGACTTGAGCGTTCAAGGACGTTCGTGCAGACTTTTATTCCATCTCACTCTCTTCAAGAGTCTCGACAAGTACATCCTCCGGGATATTTATTCTTTCACGCCACTTATTGCTCGGAAACCCCCCCCCCCGTCGCGCAAAGATTGCCGATAATTGCTACGACTTTAAAATCGTGATTCGAAAAATCAAAACTCGAGTTCGCTTCTTTAAATATACCTTTCGACGCATCGTTGCCTCCTACACGAGCCTAGGTTTATTTCCACCTACGTATCGATATTCGGTACCTCGTGACCTTCGAAAAAAAACGTCTCGTCGTTTATCTTTGATTTCTTCATCTTTTTTTTTTTTTTCTTTGCAATGTACATCACCAATCGAAAATTGAAAGATCAACGAGGATCGTTCGTTAATGTTTTTGAAGATCGGAGGGAGTGAAGAAGCGTGGAGGGGGAGAGCCTACACGGATAGGAAACAAAGACCGCTTTTTTTCGGGCGTCGAGATTTTTTCGATTTACGATTCGAGGAGTTTGAGGGTGTGAGAGAAAAAGGGGAAGTGGCTGGTAATAAAGGAGATCGAAGAGATAACGACCAGCCGTCGCTACGGTACCCTTCGCGTGCATCTTCTTTTCGATTTTATCGGACCTCCTCGAAATCGTGCGACAAATACGAATTTTACACGGATTTAGCTTTTTTTTTCGATGTTTACCCTTAAAACTGTGGGGATTCAATCTGACAATGAGGTTGAAGGTTGTTTATTTCGAAGGAAATGAAAAATGTCTTCTTCGAAATCGTGCGTATGTTTATATGGAGGTTACGCAGAGGAAAATAATTGTTCCCAAATAAACAGTTTGGTTTCCTACATCAGTGTCTTCGAACTTCGAAATTCAACGAAAATCAATTTTTTCTTCAATCCAAAATGTCAATATTGTTCAAGCTTTCCTACTTTTTTTTATTTAAAATTCATAACTACAATTTTAAATAAGAAAAAAAATATACATCTCTGAATTTCAATAAAAAAAATGCATAAACAAAAACCATTTGGATTAACGATAAAAATTAATTTATAAAAAAAGCCAAAAAAAAAGCGTTACTGCTTTAACTCAAGTTTTCCGCAGTAGATAAAGCGTCTTTCGAACTATATTTACGTCTTTAAATTCTTCTTCAAAGTTGACGAAACAGATAATTAATTAAATCCGTTCTTCATCGAGTTAAATCCATGAAAATTCGTATTTGTTCTTTCGATTGAAAACTAAGATTTTTCTGGTTCTTCATTTTGAACGAAATAAACTTTTAAAGGTCAAAAATCACGAGTGCAATTTCGTACTCGAGTTTAATAATTTTTTTTTAAAGTGCCATTAAAATTGCGGTTCAGCCTATTAGCTATAAATTCAGTATTACTTGTTACAGCGTTAAAAAAAAATTCTTTAAGGGGTTGAAAAGTATTACAAAAAGATCGATATCTACGAATATATATATATATATATATTTTTTTTTTAAATCTGTGTATAGCACATTCGTATATAGTTATAATAATAAACCGATGTCGGTAGAGACATTTGACCCGAGAAAACCGCCCGCTGTTACCAGCTCGTTCTTCCGTCCGGCCCCAACACATTCGTGCACGCAACAGTCAGACGTACACATACTATTCCACTGGAGAGTTCTCGCTCTGATCTTTTACACTGAAATTTCTCCCATATGCATTCATCCACTTCTCTTTCCTTCTCTCTCTCACTCTTGTTCATTCTTTCTCGCCACAACCGGGGTGTTATGATATCGCTTCTCTTTGACCAATGGTGAATGTATATACGTATAGACGCGTGTGCGTGTATGGACATAAATGGATGAATCGAGAGGAAGAGAGAGGACGAAGGAGGGAATTCCCAATGTTGCGCAACCGAAACGTCTCTCTTGGTTTTATTGGCGCGCATAGGAAGGTCGCCGGTGTAAGAATGGAGATGTATTAATACTGTAACGGCCAATGATCCGAAGGTACATCTCTCTCTCTCTCTCTCTTTTTTTTCTCTTTCTCTTTCTATCTTTTGCATGTTCATTCTCTCTCGCTCAGTGTCTCTGACATAATCCCCTGATTAATGACGCATATATGCGTATACGAATATCGAAGGATCAAAGAAATTACTTATGGGGTTTGGGATTTAGGTATACAGGGTGTCCGACGACGGAACGTCATCCGTGAAATAGGAAGTTGGGGATGAAATTCTGAGTCGATTGATACAAGCTTTTATGATTCTCGGATCGAGCCCCTGAATTATTATTAATTTTTTAAGACAGCCAATCAGGAGCGCCCCTCGAACGGACTTGGGTCGATGAGTGATCCGCGCGTGTAGGTTGTACCTGGCGGAGTGGTGCCCCCACTGTGCTTACGCTCCCACTCGTAAATAATTATTTTATTTAGACGTTTAGTGTCATATCGCAGGTCCGTGTCGATGTATTCTTATACCTTGAAGACAAATCCACCGTTTGATTCGCCTTGAATTACCCATTTATAGGGAAAAACGTAAAAAAAAAATATTCTAAAAACGTTTTTTTTCCCGATCGAATTTTGTACTTTCGGCGAAAACTCGGGCATGTTCGTGATCAGCGAAAAATTTGCGATTCAACTTTCAACGATATTTGTGATTTGCTATTTCAACGAAATTTGCGATTTCAACAAAATTCAGCGATGGGAGATATAAAAAATCACGAGCAAGCTACGAAGCATGGGCAGGTTGCAAATATCCATAAAAAATCGTTCTTTTTTTTAGGATATTTACGTAACACAACAAATCTCCGATACAAGATTTTGTAAAACAGGTAAAAATAAGAAATGGAAAACGATTGTTAAAAATTAAAAAATGTACGCGCACCTCTTTCCTGGCAATTGGAAGAGTCGATGTTAATAACTTGGTTAGTTTTTTGCGTCTCGTCGGTTTTTAATTACACAGGTACATAAACGAATGCAGGGCAATGTGATTTATGATCATCCGGTGTATCATGCATCGAAGAGTTTCACCAAAGTGTCTCGAAGCTCAAGTGCATATTGGAAAGTTCTTACGAAACCGATTTTCTTTCTCTCTCTTTCTCACTCTCTCTCTCTCTCTCTTCATTCCAAGATTTTTATATTTCGCACTCTCTCGCCCCCTTCGTCCTCGTCTCTCTGGTCATCGGGCGTTAAAACGTACTACGAGTACAGTTCTACCGTTCCTGAGATATCTCCGTGAACCGTGAGGCGTATGCGTGGCACACACGCGCAAATACATGCAGCGTGTCCAGTTGTCTCACTTGCGGCACGAGAGAAGCTTTCTCTCCGCGTCACAAGGCGATACGGCAAGATTATATGGGAGCTCCGAAGGAGGGATGGGGGGTAAAGCGTAGGGTTGGACGAGTGCACGCACAGGAGATGACATTCCTGAAGAAAACTCTTCGCTCTCATAGCTCTCGTCTTCTTGCGTGCGCGTATGAGCGAGTGGATCGAAACGTGATGTAATTTAAAGGGTTGGGCTACTGTAAACATTAAATAGAGTCCTTCGTAGCTTCGGGCGACGAGGATTGAATACGAAGATTCAAAGGGTGAGACGAAGGAATCGCGGATTAAAGGCAAACTTGCAATCTCGCCGATAAAAACTCTCGAAAAACTATGCAAAATATGTAAATCAATGATTTTATTGAGGTTTTATTAATGGCTTGAATTTTAATTGGTAGAAGGATGAGTTATTTTTTTCTAGACTTTCGTTCAATACTTCTTAACAATATTGATGTTACTTTTTCGAGGATTTTAACCCAAACATAATCCAATGATTTCAAAGATTCTAACGACCAAACAGCAGATGGACTTGAATTTCGCATCGTTAGAACGCAATGAAATTTCTTTTCTCATTTTTTTTTATTTCCTTAAATCCGTTATTTGGAGAAACATTTTTTTTCAGATTTGAATTTTAGGTTATTGCCATAAAGACGTGTATAATTATTGAGGTATTTTACTGACGATTTCAATGGGGAAAAAATAGAGAAATTTAAAAACAATAATTTTCGTTGCGTCGCAACGTTGCGAACTTGAATTTTATAATAGCGCAGGGTCAGAGCAGGGTCGCATCGAACATTTTTCGTATTTCTCACTTTCATCGTTATCTAAAATGATACATTGCATATTTGGTACGAAGATCGCCAAAAAATGGTTAAAAATATTTCGATGATTTTCGTGGCTCGAAACTACCGAAGAAAATTCGAAAAAATAAAAGATAATAATTTTCGTTGGTTTCCAAAGATGGTAACTCCATCAAAGCAGCCGTGGGTGATCCCTCGTACCAACCCGCCGTTCTTCTTTTTCTTTCGCACGCTTTCTTCCTCTCTCGCGGGCAAAGACGAAGAAAACGAAAAAGAGAGGGAAAGTAAAAGAAAGGGGAAGGTTGGTAGGCGGGGAGGGGGAGGTAGATGAAAGCGAGAGGTTGGAATCCTAATGCCAGATGTCGGCCGGTGATTTAGAGTCATTACGATCATGACACCGTGCAACTCAGCGCGATGACGAGCACAACGACAAAGCGGTGCTTCAACGTGAACGTACACGCACACCGCACATACAACAACACTAATGCAACTTCGTTTTACAACTCGCGCCAACTCCTTACGGGATTCAACCGCATTCCCCGCGCTCTCTACGCGTAAAGAATGTTCCGGAGTCAAGATCGTATTTGACTAATTGCGATTATCGCAATGTGGATAAGAAAGAGTTGGATATCGGGGGACCTCGAGTCACCTTCGATTTCCTCGAAGGGGAGAAAAACACAGAAAACAGGAAATGGATTAATCGCCATGTGGAGTCAATGTCTCTTGACTGTTTTTGGAGAAATGTTTTATCTAACGAATCAATAGTAGGCAATGGGTCATGATGAAGGTTTCCAGATTGAATTTTTTAATAAAATTGACTTTTGGTACGCGCGTTGCTAATACAGGTTGATATTATGAGCTATTTTGCATATTTACTTTGTTTTTTATAGATATTGAGGTTAGACGTGTTTTTACGTGCTTGGCGATTTGTTTGCTATCGAAAAGGATAATCCACGCGCTCACGCATCGTTGCTTGTTCGTGATTGGTTTGGGCGACTAAACGACACGACGCCCCCGACCATTTTTTTCGGAATTTCAAAAATCACGAAATTTCAAAAGGTCGTAGGGTGAGCTCGTATTCCAGGGAGATTCAATGGGTGCGCTTGGAACAGGTTTTTGCCTCAAATGTGAAAATAACTAAAATGATTTTTCAAATACTCGTAAAAAATATACGAAGCGAATTTTCAGAAATGGATTTGACGCGAGAACGAGAATAAAGAAATTAAAAAGTACGACGAATGTTCGCTGAATTCCTAAATACCAAACGTTACAACTCAGTCCAAAAAAGCCTCAATACACGTACATAAATTTGCCCAATTAAAAAAAAAAAAAAGAAAAAGAATTACGTCGATTGCACGAGTGGAACGACGCAAATTTCAACATCATTATACTTGTTGGATCCTGATTTGCGAGAACGCGCCAATTCCCACGGCGCGTGGAATTCCGCGCTATTGCAATTGCCAGGCTGCAGAGCCTGGCGACATATGTCTTCAAATGGAAAACAATCGTAACATCACTGCCTGCGTGATTTTTTTCTATGAACGACAATTGCACCGAAATAACGTAACAGGATGTACGATTGCGATCGTCATGAACCGACAAAAACGTTATTGCGATATTGTGTGTAAAATACGATTGCTCGTTTTACTTATAATTTAATTTTACTTTAATTTGATATATTTTAGAATTATTCTTTCATAATTGACTATTTTATTTTTCGTTTTTCATTATTTTATATACGATATATTTATTTTATTTCGAAAATTTCGTTGTAAAATCTGCATCCGCAATTTGATTTCGAGTAACGAAAAAAATGAGAAAACGAAAAAATATTGTTTCTCGTTCAAACATTCTATAAAAAATGGAAAACTTCAAAATCTCTTCAAGTTCGTGAATGCGGCGAAATCGTATCCGTAAAATATTTTTCAACAGCGAGTAATCGCAACCGATTAAACTTTCCCGCCCAAATATTTATGGCGCCGATCGGCAACGAAAATTCAATAAAAGTCGGAGAAAGTAGGTGAAAAGTGAGTTTCGCGTAAGAGAGGCCGCGAAATAAGGAGGGCAATGTGGGCAAAGTGCGTGGCTGGACCGTAAAACCAACAAACGTCGGGACTTTAAAGAACCAGTTGACATTTACGTTCGCTCGTTTCATTCGCGTATTTTAGCATAAATTCCAGTATTAATTTTCGGAAGATTGAAACGTTTGATTTCGTCGACACGCGCCGGAGATTGAGCGTTTCGTCGTGAACGTAAAAATTGCAACGTCCAATAAAAAAAACTGTGTTCCCCGTCGCACCCATTTTTACGATTATTAGTGAGACATTTGAAACAAATCCGTAATATATCAGGGTTTCATAAGTATCGTTCTTCATGCGTATGAATATCCAAAAAAGAAAAATCAACTCGAATTCATAAAAAATAAAACCTGACTAAAAAAAAAACCGATAAAAATGCGCATTATCGCGTAAGACGATTTTTGCAGGTTAATTATTCTCCCATTTTTCCAAAAACCACCGGAATCGTTCGAGGTTATCTCTCGACGCGTTCGTATCAAAGATCCGGTAAATTAACGCGACGGTGAACGGCGAAAAGACAGAAAGGGGGTGAAAAACGATATTTCAATGTTGCCCGAAGGCGACGTTTGCAAAGAGGGTCAAGGAGAATCCAATCTTTGGATTGGATTCAACTCGACCTCTCCCGACGAAAAGGTACGTACAATAAAGGACGTTGATAGGGTACAAGGCAGGGGTAGAGGGCAGTGACAAGTGGACGGAGACGACGAGAGACAGCAAGGAGCTCCGAGGTCGCTCGGAGGAACCTAGAAAAGCAAAAAAGAAAAAAAAGAAAAGAAAAATAATAAGAGGAGTCGCTCACCTTGACGAAGCATCGGCCAACGGGCAGGTTCTCCGGTACGGTGACGTTGTAAAGCGGTTTCTCAAAGATGGGTTCGTTGTCGTTGAGATCGTGCACGGTGAGTCCGACGAGGGTGGTACCGGTGAGCGAGGGTCTGCCGGAGTCGGTAGCGACAACGACGAGGGTGGGTGTCGGATCGGTTTCGCAATCGACGTGGGTGCGAGTGCTGATCAGTCCGGTATGCGGATCAATGGTGAACCAATTGGACCGTAGAATCGAGTATCTAACGGCGGAGTTGTCACCCTCGTCGAGGTCGTGAGCGCGTACGCGCAATACGGGTGTACCAGGTTCGGAAGCTTCGAGAAGATGAGCCTCGTAGCGTTCCTTCTCGAAAACGGGCGCGTTGTCGTTAACGTCGGTAACGAGTAGTCTGAAGGTGCGCAAAGCGCGCAACGGCGGAGTCCCGGCGTCGGTAGCTTCGATGGCGAGATCGTAAACGGATTTTTCCTCGCGATCGAGGGGTCTCTCGACGACGACGAGGTATCGTATATTGTCGCGAGTGGCAAGCCCGAAATGACCATCGCCACCGTTGAGGGTGACGGTGGCGTTCGAGTATTCGGTTCTCGAGTCAGGATCGCTGACGGATATTCGCGCGACGAATTCACCGGGTTGAGCGCTCTCGCTGATCTTCGGTGTAGCATCGTCCGAAAGAAATATGACAGTGATAGCGGGTTGATTGTCATTGACGTCGGTGACCCGTATGGATAGAAAAGCGCTCGACTCGAGCGCTTGAGCGCCCCGATCGCGAGCAACGATGACGAGCTCGTGACGTTCCCGAGACTCAAAGTCAAGGGCTTTGTTGACGTAGACGATGCCGGTTTCCGGATCGATTCGAAACATCTCTTCGCGATCGGACTGTCGCCGATTGATCGAGTACTCGACTCGGCCGTTGTCGCCGACGTCGCGATCGGTCGCGTTAACGGCTATCACCCGCGTACCGATCGTCGCGTTCTCCGGTACTCTAGCCTCGTAACGCGTCTGATTGAAGATCGGGGGATTGTCGTTAACGTCCTGTATCGTCACGTTGACGCGGAGTCGCGAGGTCAACGGCGGCGCGCCACCGTCGGACGCCTCGATAACGAGCTCGTAACCGGAACGCGTCTCCCGATCGAGAACACCCGAATTTTGAAGATCGAGATAGAGCACGCCGTCCCGGGCGCGATGCTGAGCCAAACGGAAAGCCTCGTCCTCGTTTCCACTGACGATCTCGTAACGCTGGGTCGAGTACTGACCGAGATCGGGATCCTTGGCCGGTGGAAGCGCTCGCTTCGAGTCCCGCGGCGAATTCTCCGGGAATTCAACGTCCACCCGGGATACCGGAAACTTCGGTTCATTGTCGTTCTCGTCCAGAACCTTGACGACTACTCGTACGTTGTGAGCTACCGCGACGAGGGAATAGGAGGAGCGCGTCTCGCGATCGAGCGGTACCCTCGTACGAATCTCACCGGTCGCCTCCTCGACTATCAGATCGGCCTTGACCGCGGAACCTTGAACCGGGACGACGAGATAAGGCGGACTATCCGCGTCGATGAACCCGATCCTCGTGCCCGCCGGGGCGTTCTCCGGTACCTCGAGATACTTGACGAGCTCCGACCTCGTACCCGGAGCTATCGACGCCCCAAGGACGAGGTTCAGCAGTAGAATAAACCTCGATGATGATCGCATACTGTCGCCCCGCGATCTTTCCTCCCTTCTTCCTTCTCACTCCTCGATTTCTTCCTCGATTTTCTTTCTCTCTCTCTCTCTCTCTCGATCGATCGATCGATCGATCTTTCTTGCTCTCCCGCCACGCCGGGCCACGTTTTTCTCTACCCGAAGTGCTTTCGAGATTCCCCCTATGGCTCTCCGCGAGAGAGCCACCGACGGAACTACGTCCCGTCGCCACCTTCGAAACCCCTCTCCTCCCGCCCCACCCTCCTCCGCTATTACCTGAGCCCTTCCATCATCGGACTCACCGCCCGAGCCCAATCTCGCTTTTCTCGCGCCTCGTGATTTTTTTCGATCGTGCCGAACTGTTTAAAACTCTCGTTTTCACCGATTTATCCGTATTTTCCAGCTCGGAGATATTCTCGGGCAGCGACAATTCCGTTACTACGATTCAAACGCTTTCCCGATTACAGCGCTGCCCTCTGGCGATTTTTGGAACAGTTGCGACTCTCGGGGGAGAAAAAAAATGGTGATCCGGATTGCCGAGAAAGTCTCCTCGATGACGTTTCTTCTAGCAATGTTTTCTTTTTTTACTTAAACGCTGAAAACCGTGTCCGCGCTGATCGAGAATCGTTTTTTTTTTTTAAGGTTTTCTCGTTAAACCGGCTATCGTGACGTTTGGACGTTTCAGCGGACGTTTCTGGATCGAACGCCGTAGCCTGTACGGTAAAGAATCACGCTCGTAGAACACTCGTCACTTCGTTGCTCACGTAGTAATAAAAAAAAATGCACACACACATACACTTGCACTAATCACTGATTTGTAGTATTCTCGATCACGATTCTTACATCTTCGATTCGTGTCGTGACCGAACGGGAGCCACGCTTTGTTCCGAAGATTTCGTACATTTGTGCGGTTTTTACGAAATTCACGGTTTGTTTTGATGTCGCGAGAGAGCGAAGGAAGAAGAAGGCTGGGTGGGGGAGAACGACTCACAACGTACGCGAGGACGGTCGCGTCAAGCGCGCGAATGTAAATAAAAGGCACGAGAAACCCTCGATTTTGTCTCGAGAGTTTTTTTCGTCATTTTTCTAACGTACTCTTGAAGTTCGATGGGTTTGTTTTCTTTTACGCTGAAGAAAGAACGAACGATTTGTGCCGGCTAGACTTTAGCCTCGAAAGTACATCGAAGAACGTGTGTACTGTGATTGCGAGAGAGAGAGAGAGAATTCACGAAAGACATCGACGGGAGGATGCGCGAGTCGCGATAGAGTACGTGCTGGAATTTACACGGGATAAATAGATAAATATATGTAGAGATACATATATCTATATCTCGTACACGGAGCAGCCTCTTGCTTTCTTCCTCATTTCCAGCGCATTCCTACCGATCTCCCAGCGTGCCTCTGCTCTCTGGCACAGGCACATGCACACACTCACACACATGCGCTTTGTTCTCTCATAAAAATCTCAACACTTGGTACAAGCTTCCACGATCTGTCACTGTTATGTCGCGAAACTTAGCCGAAAACGTTTCTCGGTCGAAACAAACGAAACGAACGAAAAAAATTTCCTTCCCGAATACGCGGCGTTTTCGTTCGAGCCTAAGCCCCGTTCGTTCCGCGCGGCTACGAGGTTAGGCATGCACTGACATGGCGGCACCTGCAAAGCCTCTCTACCTTTCCGCCCTCTCCGCCCCTTCCACGGTTACTCTCGAAGGGGCTCTACCTGCCCGAGCCGGGCGAACGAACGAACGCTGGCGACAGCCGCGGGAGAAACGAGAAACGAGAGCGGCCATGTTGGAGTTCGCTGGCGGAGGGGAGGAGAATTCCTCATTCCGCGCCCTGTATCGGTACAACCTTTCGACGAAGATCCCCGTAAAAACTGTTTATTTACCATTTTACGAGAGAACCATTCGAACCCGTCAAGATCGGAAGGCTCGCTTTTAACGATGCCTAATTTTTTAATTGCCCTCGTGTTGTTTAGTGCGTTTGCGCGAATCCTTGCGCATAGGTCATGGTGCAATCCAGAAGATTATGTTTTCTGGTGTACATAAACCGCGACGTATTCGTGTGACTCCTAGAAATATCGTATTCATTAATCTAATTGTTTCTAGAAATAATAATATTCTTGAAAACGTTGTTTAACCGGTGAGTCATCTTTTTCACAAAAATAGTGTCCGATTTGAAAAATCGTACATTTACTTTCAATAGGAAATGTTGACTAACGTGTTCATCGCTGAATCCAGTTGCTGCGAAAGGAGGTGACAAAGTTCAATTATCCGGTTTCTCGGCTATTCGCGCTGCAACTCACGCTGGAAGTTTGACATGTAATTTGCATTAAAAGTCAGGTAACCTTAAAGTGTTATTCCGAAGCTCGATTCACGATTCTCCGTCAATCGAGACGAGTCGATCGTTTTCGGATGCGAGAAGGCAATATAGAACCCAAGCTTGAAAAAACTCGTTTGAAAGTTTAACCGAACTCATTTATTCCTACGAATCAATAATTTACTAATTATCACATTAAGTTATCTTAAATTATTGATTTTGTAGTACCAAATCGGACAAACAGCAGCCTGCTTTAGACCCCCCCCCCCCCCACACACCATTTATTTCATTGCCCCACCTTCTTAAAACCCAAATATAGAATAAAATTTCAATTCATTCAGAACCCAATTCATTTCTGGTTATGTTGTATATCTGAGCAAATCCACATCAGTTCTTTGTGCAATGTTCTACATTCCAGCGAAATTCATCAAAACAAGAAAAAGCCCGATATTTGGAATAAATTTTCAGAGGCAAAACAAAAAGGCAATCTACCAAAAATTAATGCTTCGAAGATTGTATTAAAAATTCTTTCTTTCATTTCTAATTTCGGTAGGAATGGAAAAAATCAGTTCAATTTAAAACGTATAATTTCCCAATTACCTTAAATTGGGTTGAGCTTCGTATGAAGAGACTTTAACAGAAGCATAAGCGACGCGATTACTCATTATTCACGGAGATTTAAACGCCCGCACAAGCGACATTCCTGCAACACACAATATCGAAAAAAAGTGACATCGAAATACCTGATAACCTTCTACAAGTGTAAAATCCAACTGCGACTCTATATCATTAGTATTGACTCAGTATTGACTGAATCGATTCTTCAAATGCGTTTCAAACCTAATTCTCTTTGCAACGTATGCAAAGAAACAATATAGTCTCCAGATATAAAGAGACACTCTGTCTGAACTTTCCAATCCATTTTCTCACTTAACAAGAGAAAATAACAAAAATAAACCATTCTCTGGCTTGTAGAAATACTCCGTGGGGAATGGATTTATTCGATTACAACGGATAATTTAATAATACATCTTGTCTGGCCAATTCCAGCAACATGGGATCATCGAAGAATTTGTTTATGGAAACGTCCTCGGAGAGTCCTTTGCGTCTTCGAGTCTTCAGCATGAATTCACGCGCGAGATGCGTCGCCGGCTGAGGTTCGAGCGGTCTTATCGTGATACTCTTGTCCAAGGGATCGCCAGGAACGATTTGCCAATGATGAAAGACCGAAAGGCAGAAAGCTTGGCCCTGCGTGTGCGTCCGCAGATCGGTCTCGAACCCGAAGCTGTCGATGGCTGGAATAAACGCTTTTATCGTATACAAAGGACTTCCTGGTACAGGCGCATCCTGGGTCACGTGACCGCGACGCTTAGCCAAAACCGTGTAAACGGCGGAAACGCAATCGGCCGGTGCTTGCACCTCGACGAACAAATATGGCTCCATCAGCCTCGGCGTTGCCATCAGAAAAGCGGAATACGCCACTCGTCGCGCAGTTGGAATAATTTGACCGCCTGAATTAACAATAAACAAAGATACGCTTCAATGATGACACTTTAACGATAGATAAACGAATTCGGTTATTTTTAGGACATATCGTAAAAACAAAAACAAACCTTCAGAAATTTGTATCGATTCACTGTGCATGATTCTTACGAAATTACGTATAAAATTTTGTATGGAATTTCTCGATTTGAATGTTGCCAAATCTTACCTTGCATCGCTCATGACCAAACAGTATCGTTCTTGTAGTTCAAAATATCATAAAATTTGTACGTGAAGAAAAAATATCCGTAAATGCACGATACTTTGAGAAATACATCAACAGCGTGAGATTGAATTTCGCTACATTGCGACGCAACGAAAATGATTATTCATTAATTATTCTTTTTTTTTCACCGCAATTATAAGTAAAATACCTCAATAATTATATAAATGTTTATTTTGATAAACTAGAATTTAAATCTGAAAAAAAATATTTCGCTAAATAATGGATCTAAGGAAATTAAAAAAGTGAGAAAAGAAATTTCATTGCGTCGCAACGATGCAAACTTCAAGTGCATTCAACAGCAGCATTTTTCTACATTTTCAAACATACTGGACACATTTTCGTTGGAATCTTCGAAAAACAGAAATAAATTCGAGCAATACTCCTTCACTAAAGAGGTAAAGCTTGAAAATTCAGCGTCACATCGTTGAATCGTTGGAACGATCTGACCATGAATTTTCATATCTGCTCTTCCTAATAAAGCAAGATTCGGTGACTTTATTTCCATTTTCCTGGTGATTTCAACGAACGAATGCAACAAACATCCCAAAGATCAATCAGGTAGCTGATAACGTAAAATTTCTTGCGTTCACTACGTACCACCGCGATGCAACGGTTCCTGGGCAATGATGGCATCCAATATTTTGAACTTGACATTACGAATGGGTTCTTCGCAGAGAGGGCCTTCTCGGGTGCCCCACTGGAAGCCCTGTATAATGGCGTCCCTGGCGCTACTCAAGAGCGATTTATCGACTTCGGACGGCAGAGTATCGTCGACCAAGATATTTGGTCCGGTCGAGTCAGGTCCGAACGCCCATATGCTTCGTGCCGCGAGGAGATCCCAGTCGTACTTTGTCTGGAAGAATTCGCCCAATCGTTTCCTGCGAAGACAAGCGATTAGCCATGGAAATATAACGTTTGGAAAGAGTAACGGTATCGTACTTGTTCCACGTGATGCGAACGTGTTCAGCTTCAATATCCTCGGCCAAACCACGTTCAAGGGGTTCGGCGATCATCGTCAGTTTGTTTCGTTTATTGGGTGTTTCGGCGAAACACTTGAGGGAGCTCGTTTCGACGACGGTCTCGGCAAACGCGACGACCGGATCAGCGACTTTGATGTCTATCTCGGAGTACATTCGCCTGAGATCGTGCATCGCGCAATCGAGGTACAATTCGCCGGTGCCCAGAACAACGTGTTCGCCGCTCTCCTCGACTCGAGTACCCAAAAGGGGATAACTCTTGTTGACTTTACGAAGGCCGTCCAACATTTTCGGCAATTCCGATGGATTCACCGGTTCGACCGCTATCTTGATAACGCTCTGAGTGTTGAATTTGAGGGGTCGAAAGATGTGCAAATCGTCGGAGTTGCTGAGATCGGTTATCGTACTGGTTTTCACGATGGGTCGATCAATCCCTTCGATCAAAACCCAATTGCCAGCCGGTACGCGATTCAACTCGATCGAATAACGCGCCTCGCTTATCCACAAACGTCCAACCGTCAGTACTCTCGAGTCCTCCTCGTCGGCTCGCGAATATGCCTCTCCGAGAACTCGCACTCGCTGTCCAGCCTCCAGTGTACCTGACATTATTCTACCGAGGACGACGAACAGCGTACAATCTTCGGTTGGATACATCTTCGTACTGTGGATCATCAGACGTCCCTCCGGGTCGCAATTTATCATGTCTTGTACTATCGGCGAATCCATGCTACCCGTGTACACGTGTTGCACCTTCGTCGCGGCGTGAGCGTGAGGACTTGGCACGTGAGATACGCACATGTCGACCAATCCGCACATATCACCCAGAAATCGCGTGCACACCAATCTCAACAAGGGCCTTATGTTCATCTTCATTTCCTCCGATGTTAGTCTTATACCGAGCTCGTCCAATACTGAAATCAAGCGCGAATTCATTTTGACAACCTCACGCGGGAATATCGTTACTAAGAACTCGTATTCTAGCGCATTATTCCCACGACATTGGGAAATACAAGTGTCGTTTGCGGGAGAAAGAGGAATTCGAAAAACACGCAACTGTTGTTGAAAATCTCTAGGTCACGTCAATTGAGAGACCAGCGGAGAGAGATAGCTCATTAGTGGATAACCTATGATTTCGAAAGCTGTTGATTGTGCGAAAAAATCATAAGATAGACCATCCATTCTCTTGAATCACAAACGGTTTCGTTTCTCTTGCGCGAGGTATGAACCATCTAGGGGAAAACGTCCAATACGAAAACTGCATTATCTTGCTACATTTTTCTTAAAGAGTTACTAATCTCAGTGACAACCATCGATTCGCGAACTTCCTCCACTTTCACCCTTAATATTTTGTTTAACAGAAACAAGGGATCTTTCACGGCGATTTTGATGATTTGGAACAAACAATAAAGGCGTTTTTTTTTAATGATATCTAATAATTAATTGAGCTACTTTTTCATGTTACATAACAGAGTTTATGAAAACGACCGACTTGCAGATTTTTCTTATCTCACCCATGCGATAGTTCCAATATTCGAAAAAAATCATTTACGAGTATCCAAGGCGACAAACTCTGAACTATGTCAAAGGAATGGCGAACACGTTGGAAACTTTTGACGCGACACCTCGTTACGTCGGTAGTGACAATTTTGGGATTTTGCGCTGTGAGTAACTACCGATGGATGGCGCGCCCCGCACGCGAAAACCTTTTCCAAACCCCCCAAATGAATCCCCATAGCCTACGGGAAGGTCATCCTACGACCTTTTGAAATATCGTGATTTTTGAGATTCCGGAAAAGTTTTTTTTTCTACTTTTTAAGTATTAAAAGGGTGTATTTGATCGGAAATTTTGCGCTGATTACGAAAATGCCCGAGTTTTTACCGAAAGTGCAAAATTAGACTGGGAAAATGAGAAAAACCCATTCTAGAATACTTTTTGGGCATTTTCCATGTGTACTTTTGACCGCTTGAGAGGCTTATGCTCGGGAAATTTGTGAAAGTGCAATACGATGGATCGTAGCTCGCAATTGCTCCCATGGTAACCACAA